>JAHWFO010057532.1:0-11797 GCA_023313115.1 Rhysida immarginata | reverse complement strand
CGGAATAAAATCCAGTTGTGGACAAGAGGTTGTCGTCTTATTGATTATGTCGTTATCCACAGTAATTGAAGAATTCTCAACACAAAATTTATTTTAATTGCTGTTTTTAGCTTCAGCAACAATCATGGAACCTGCAAGGTAAGGTCGTAAATCTTCAGATGCGTGGAAAGTCTAGAAAAACATTTCTTTTTTTAAAAGCTTTTAGTAAACTTGCAATATTAGTTTGTTTAGGTCAAATCTTGTAATGAATATTAAACCAACTTCCCGATAAGCTAGGTAGCTGAAATTTGACACATACACAGGATCGATGACAATGTATGTTAAATAAAAAAATTTTCAAATTGGTTCACTGTTCTAATGGTACTAATTCATTACTACGAATTGTCCAATTGCCACAACAAATTTATTCGTTATGGCGAGAGTTAAATGTATCTGTTGTTTATTGTTGCAAAATTAAGCTTTATTTAGCTCACTAAATAAAACATTATAAAAGATCGGTTTGAAAAAACCCTTCCTCTTCTCTAGTTCCTTTTGAACTATGATGTCAATTTGAAGTTTCCAAGCAAACGTCACTCGCCCAGCATAGCAAAAAAGAAACACGGCCATGGACTCATTGCAACAGTCACACAAACCAAGGCCATTCCAATTTCGTGAATCAACCTCCGTTGTTTGCACTATTTTTACTATATGTCACCTCATCTTCGGGGAGAAATAAAGAAGTTGAATGAGGTGACAGTAGAAGAGAAGAAGTCTCCTCAGTTGGTGTCATCATTGGAAGGAGCCAATGAGGAGACAACGGACGAAGTAGAGAGAAGCGAGCAAGTTGATGTAAAGAAAATGCCGGCCCCTGTGAAAGAGAATGGAAGAGGTCGGAAGGAGAGAAATCAACTCGCTTGCCCATTGGTGGAAAAGAGGAGAACTGAAATTAAGAAAAATAAAGATTTCTCTAGAAACGGGGAGAAGAAATCGGGAACGAAAGAGAGGGGACCGATTGGGGAACGCTCTCGAGAACTGAAAGGAAAATCGCCGTGGAAACCGAAACAGCACGACTCGATAACAAATACGAAATATGTTAAGAGGCCGCCTCCAGCGAAGGAGTCCACGAAGAAGGATAGACACTTCGAGTTGAAGAAACGATACGACTGGAGAGGAGAGGGAAAGACTGTCACCGACGGGAGGAAACCTCACGACCGCGGACGAGCAGTACGGAACAAAGCCCGACTCCAGCAACAAAGTAAGAGTACCGTTTCTGTATTTAATTCGCCGGCGAGTAGTGCTATCGGCGTGGCTAAAGGAGATACGAGACACGGACATTTAAATTAAGAGGAGGAATCATCGCGGGTAACGAGCCGCTGGATAATGCAAAGGTTCCCTCAGTGGTGCAGGTCAATGACCTTACGAATAATTTGGATGATAAAGGGACATATGGACAAAACCGTTTAGAGAACTATAATGAACCTGTGAGCAACGTAGTTGTGAGGAAAGATTCTCTAAGCGACCTCATTGTATCCAGTGCCCAGTGCTCAGCTATTCCTTGCCAAGTAGACGGGACCAGCTTTAGCAGCCAAGTACGAGGCATGTTTTTTAAGTAAGTACCGTTTTGCGATTCCGCCGCCGCAGCGCTACGGTCGGCGTTCCGCGCATGCGCGCTGGTTAACTACATCTCTTGTCTACGCACTGACGCCATTACAGTCTGATTCTTCATTGTATACGTTGTTTACTGAGTGTTTAAGATGCCTCCGACAATCGTGAGTCCCGCCGATTGTGAAGTACGGGCTGTTATACGATTTCTTAGTGCTAAAGGCGTAAAACCGATCGATATTCATCGTGAGATCTGTGAAGTGTACGGACAAAACATTATGAGTGATGGAATGGTAAGGAAATGGGTGAGAGCATTTAAAGATGGCCGCACAAATGTGCATGATGAAGAACGGAGTGGGCGTCCTTCGGTCGTTAATGAAGATTTGGTGCAGAAAGTGGACGAAAAGGTGAGAGAAAACAGACGCTTTACAATTTCATCATTGTGCGACTGCTTTCCTCAATATTCTCGTAGTGTTTTGTATCGCATTGTGACCGAGAACTTGAATTACCGGAAATTGTGTTCACGTTGGGTTCCAAAAATGTTGACGGATTTGCACAAAACCCAACGTTTAGGCAGTGCATTGACTTTCCTTGAGCGGTACCACAATGAAGGTGAAGATTTTTAAGACCAAATTGTTACTGGTGACGAAACATGGGTGGCCTACGTCACACCAGAATCGAAACAACAATCCATGGAATGGCGACATTCATCATCACCCAAAAAAGTGAAGTTTAAGCAAACAATTTCTGCCCGGAAAATCATGTGCAGTTTTTTGGGACAAAAAAAGAGTATTGCTAGTGGAGTTTCTGCCTCGTAATGAGACAATCAATGCAGCGTCTTATTGTGAGACATTGAACAATCTGCGTCGTGCAATCCAGAACAAAAGACGTGGCAAGTTGAGTAAGGGTATCGTTTTGCTGCATGACAATGCCCGTCCACATGTGGCTAATCAGACCAAAGATCTCATCAAATCTTTTAAATGGGAAACTCTAGATCATCCTCCATACAGCCCTGATCTGGCGCCCAGCGACTACCATTTGTTCCTGCACTCAAGACGATAACGAAGTCAAAACATTTGTGATACAGTGGTTAACAAGTCAGGCGGCAGAATTTTATGAGGAGGGTATTCAAAAACTGGTGCCACGTTATGACAAGGGCCTCAATATTCACGGAAATTATGTAGAAAAGTAGATTAAGGTACAGGCTTTCATGTAAAAATAAAATTATTGCGATATCTTTGCACGTCTTTTTTTAATTCCAAAACGGTACTTACTTAAAAAACATGCCTCGTAATTAATTCAATTGCTAATGAAAGTTCATATGGACTAAATCAAGGCCGGCTCATCGGGTGGCCAACCGGGTATGGTGCCGCGCTGGAAACGAATAACCGCGGGTTCGAATCCAGCTGCTGGCCAGCGTAAGCTGTGAGGCCATTTTCCCAGAATTGTTCTGAGGTTTGAATGTCAAGGCCTGCTCACTTAGACAAAATGGCGGCAATAGAAGGCTGGCAGATGATATAGCTGTGATGGTTGTTTTTTAAATGCTGAGCAAACAGAATGTAAAAATGCACAATATGATTTTTTATTCACAATATTCATCACATTAGAATATTATAATAATGTATTTTAGATTTATTAAGCTAAACTGAGATTTTGAAAGGGAATTATTTTGTATTGCTGTAATTTAAATAATTAGACGATTGAAATATTTTAACGTGAAGACTATTGTGATTAAAAAATTATATATTGTGCATTTTCACATTCTGTTTGCTCAGCATTTAAAAAAAATCCGTCTCAGCTATACCATCTGCCAGCCTTCTATTCCCGCCATTTTGTCTGAGTGAGCAGGCCTTGTCTATAAGAGGCTTTGACTAAATACGTTAGAGAACTCTACAGAAACTTTTAACCGTGTAGTGGTCGGAAAAGATTCTCTCAGCGACTTCATTGCATCCAGTATCTATAGCGCAGCTATTTCTCGCCAAGTAAACGGGCCCAGCCAAGCAGCCAATTTGTCGGAGTTTAAATCTTAGCTTTCAAGAAAAAACGAAGAGGAGCTTTCCATTGAGGAACGCTTAAACGACATATCAACGTCCAGTGCTAGAGAGATAGGGAATGCTTTCTAACTAGACGGCCCCAACCAGCCCGGCCAAGCTGTGAATTTGCAAGCAATACATTCTTCTGTGACATTCCATGTCAGTTGGTCCGTTGCGCCCGGCAGGGGGCATTAGTTTAAGTGTGTATTCTTTTTTTGGATGGTTTTATTGTGCGTGGCTGTTGTTGGTAGGTTATGCGTGGTTTATATACGTAGTGGAGGTTTGTGTGTTGTCCTGTGGTGTTGGTGTATGGTTTCGGAGGGTGGTTGTTGAGTTTTAAGCGTTGAGAGTGTAAATAGTTGTGTAAAAGGGCACGTGAACATCTGTGTGTGTGAGGGGGTACGCTTGTTGATCGGTATTTTGGTTGCGTTGGTGGGAGTATGGTTGGAGATGACTTTTGTTCTGGTTATGTTCTTAGGTTTGTGTAAGAGGAGTAATATTCCGTTCCAGTCAATATTTTTGAGTGTCATTGAAGTGAGGTGTTTTTTTTTAGTTGGCTGTGGATGGTGCTGTTTTTGAGTGAGAGTGCGAGTTGGTGTTGTTCTGCGGTTTTTCTTACTTGATTTTGTTGTTTTTGGTGCGGTGTGCAGTTTTACTTTTCGTTATAATAAAAGTCATTAGTTTGTGTTTTATGAAATTGTTTACTTTTGAATTCTAGTTTAATATCTTGTTGCGTGTCCGTTGACGCTCAGACTTATTGTCTAGACCTCCTTCCTCCTCAAGAGAAAAGAACCACATCATAACAATAAACTATAATGCTGTCATCGCTTGCTTTCTAAAAAAAAAAGAAAACAATGACAGCCGAAACCATGCAGCACGCTGATGCTTTGAAGAATAAGTCTGAGCAATAGGCGGGATAGGCCTGTTGTGGATCCCATGTGGATGGGTAATTGTATTTCTAGTAGTGGGATTTTTGGTTTTTAGCGCTGGATGCACTAGAAGACATTCCATGTATTGTTTCAGAAATTGTTAAGCAAGGACGGAACTTATTTACTGGAAGATATTGATTGCTTGGCAATGGAATTTGGGGCTTATAGGGCCTGAAGTAGTCCCTAAGTTTGGAGCCCTGGAACGTCTCGACCTTCTGGCGAAAATACACAGGACTGGGTGATGTATGATATTATAAGGAACTGTATTGCGTATTGTGTAAAATTCGAACAGGAATTGCTATCCGTGTATCTTATTGCATATTGGCATGTCGTTCTAATTGCGTAATTGTATCAGAGTTTTTTTGTTTTTTTATCTTTTCTTGTGATCGAGGTTATAACAGGAGAAAATTTAGCAGCCTTTGGAAAAGAAGACACGAAGGACCTGAGCCATAGGTTTTGATGCCTTTCTTCTCGCATGGTGTTCTTCTAAGATAAGAGTAAAAAGAAGACTTCCGTGGGACATTGGTATAACCTTTCTTTTATTGTTATCTGCTGTGGAACGGGGAGCAATGATCTGGTCTTTTGACCTAGATGAAAATTGTCATGGGCCACCTTGGACAGAGCTGTACAGTTATACTGAATTCTGTGTTCCGATGATCTGTCTTTTTCACTGTATAGATTTGATTAACTGCAATTTTATGTCAGTAGTTAAAATAGCATGCATGTTAGTGTGTAAGTTTCTTGATTAATGGCTAAGGTGTACAATGGTACAATTTGTTGAGGTGTGCGGTGAATAAGTTGGAAGGGTAGTTTGCTATTGATGACGTGGGTAAACGAGCTGTGCACCTGGGGACGTAGTGGTTGCAACGTTGTTGCATTGTATGTCCTGGGAGACGTACATGCCGCAGGCAGTCGTAGGGCCTGAGACTGGGCGCTCCTAACCTGGAACTGGGTCCACAGGGGTTCCTGTGATCAATATCTGGCGAGTTGAATATCAATATCTGTGACGCTTGTCCTGCGTTGTGAAGAAGGAATATTTAACGACCCAGATTTATTGTGGGGGCATCCGAGTCACTGGTTGCTGTATCCGTCCCTCAGGGACATTTGAGCACATGTATAGGCCGTAGCCCATGAATGTGTATACTGTAACCTCTACACTGAAGTAATGTGTATTTATGTAGAGTGTTCTTTGGAGAATATTAAAACGTTTTTGCTTTTTATGTTGGTCTGGAGCTGATTTGTTTGCTAGAAGATTAAGTTTGTATTTTCAGAAAACAGCATTCGTGCCCTTAGCGATTTCCGACCCACTGATGGACTCTGCTCCGGTAGAACCCAAGTAACCCATTAATTTTAGTAGTGTTTGGGTAGTACCCAAGGGGGGGTTTGTCACACTTCGCTCTCGCCGGAGAGAGAGGAGGAAAGTCGTAATAATAGCGTGCCTTTAGCGTTAGGTAGCATCGACAGGGCCCTAGTCGTTCTGCCGCGCTCGGTAGGCAGTTTTGCGTCCTTTGGTAGTAAACTTTTAAAACTGTTACTGTGTATATATGTGTGTTGTGTGCTAGCTGGCGAAGTGACTGAATTTACATTAATATGCTCTTTTGTTTTTCTAATAGCTCCCACCTGCGAGAAGCTTTACCCTAAGCGGTTGCCGTGCTCTGTGTCTACGGTAGCCATTAGCAGTTACTATACGCAAGCCTACTTTCGCCCCGGTTGGTTTGCTCAGCAAGCTGAAGAGGTCAAGTCCCTTACGAGGATAGATTAAGTGATGCGAATTTGTCAATCCCCAAGTAGAAGACTGTCTCCGTAATGCGATCCAGCAAGCTTCTCATACATTGTTTGTTAACCTATCAATTAAGATTCTGAACGTTAATACCCAGACGGGTAAAGTTATCATTAATTTGGACTTTTATGTTTCAGAATTAATTGATTAGTTATTCAAATTAAGAAGCCAGAAGATTCAATCTTACTACTTAATTAAATAGAGAAACTAAATTATTTAATTAATATGTATGAGCTGGCTATCCCCATCTCCCCCTAACTGTCGGAAATTAAATAGAATTATAATTCAAATAAATTTGTCTCTCGCCTTTTCCCTCCTGTACACTAAACAGTTATTTTGCTCTGCTCAGTGGTTTAGTTGTGACAGTATAGTTCTGAATGGAGAAAATGTTTGTGTGCGTGGGACACATGAACAGTGACAGCTACACTAGCCTACAAAAAAGGAACGGACACTAGACATTTAAAGGAAAAGTGGTGTTTTTTTTCACTTTTTCTAGCTGGACCGTTGAGTGCTAGAATTCCGCGTTCGACCCTTTTGGGCATATTTTTTTAACGTTCAGATAAACATCTATCGGAACTTAGATCCATTATTGCTGAAATAATTATTCGAGGTTTCGTTACAAATTAAACCCCGTGTCGTTAAGACACAACATATAAGCACATAAGCACCACACGAGGCCGAGAGCATATTTAGTCGTTCCACTCCAGAAGCACTTGGACGAAAAATGAAGCACTGAACTCCCCCAGGTTGGGGCACACACTCTCCTCGCAAGAATAAAATGGGAATCTTAAGTAGAATATGAATATGTAAAAGATAACACTTGGCACTGTTTTACTCCTAAGTCACGTAGAACAGATTCTGACATAAACATGAAGCAGAACGTTGCGGCGACTCATAAGACCAACAGTGATAACATGAATCACATACACTATAAGACAACGTCTTAAAGCTCATATACGAATTTGCAGAACAGAATGCTTGCTTATACTCTTGATACGGTAATTTGCCCGTAAAGAATATGCTTCGACCATCTCTGTCTTCTTAAGCACTCACACAAGCGCCGCAAATGGATACAGTCCGCTCAAATGCTCTAGAACAACCCCACCTGTTCCTCTTTGGCAGTAGTTGCCTAAGGAGAAAGAAAATTCCAAATATTCGATCTGAGTTCGTACTAACGCAGTTCAACTCTGTAACATCTCCAACGTAGAGATATTGAAGCTCCCGGAAACAATTCAATGTGGCTAAGTTCATCAGCTCCGGGTGACTGCTCACGACGATATTATTTAAAGGAGTCCTTGAATCCAGATAACTCTTTCTGTGTGAAATAGATTTACAGAAGCCTGGTATCTCTAGTTTCCGTCCGCTCACGACAGAACTCACTCACCTGACACGCCAATCGCTGAAGGAGATATTCGCGCTTCTCTCCGAAAGCTCTTCCGGCTTGCTCACACATATTGCCGCTATTCTTCGTAGGCTCCGATACCTTTATTCCATAGTTTGAAGGCATCTATTTTGTGTCGGCATATTTCAATTTGTCTTGACACACGGCAGTTTGATCTGCAGCTCCATTTTTCCACGCCGTCACCTGTGGAATCAAATTCGATTCTCCTTTATTCACGTTACGAGATAACCTCTTATTGGCAACTTTATGACGTCTCCATCTTTCTTCACGGAAGCTGGAGTTCTTCATAATCCTAGGCTTGTATGTTTTACTACGTGACGATTGGTTTCTTGCGAATATTATGGTCTCTCACCCTTCAACACCCATCGATTTTGAGGATCATCCAACGTGGGCCGTGCGCTTCCTATGCTTGTAGTATTCCATTTTATCATGATATGACTAATAGTTGAACGTGGCTGTGATAATTTTCCACGAAATTTCACGATGAGATATCCCTGCCATGTGGTACCCGATTATTACTCTTGTCTCGAAGTCTCTAAGTTCCCTTCGTTTGAAATTTATCGCAAACGTAAACGTTGCACGAGCAAGTTACCATACCAACACTATAAACCCACATCAACTGTTGAAGTGCGATGCATGGGTTCTAATACGCAATTCAGATTTCATGTAAATTAGGAGGTATCCGTTTTATTAATGTAATGTTGTATAGCTATATATGCTAAAAAAGAATCTCCAACTGTCCCTTAAAATTTTTATGGGCCACTAACTTGGAGAAAGTATAATTCGCACCATTTTATTATTTGACTGGGCTCTTTTGAGTGACCCATACAGAGCCGAATCAAGCGTGTGTGCAGGTTTTGCAGCTCGCAAGGGCGCCAAGTTAGAGGGAGTCTTTTTTACCATTGTGGGCATTTTTTCATTTTCTATGTATTATGATGCAGTTGCATATTTGATATGTATACGTCATTGCATGTTATTTGGTATGTTGCATGTCATATTATAGCATAGAAAGTTTCCAATGGTACTCTTACAACACGTACCATTGAACCAATTTTGATTCACTTTGAACATCAAGGAAGACGGTCACGTGTCTTCACTTGATTCACGAGCCTTCTCTCTGCTGTAGCTATCGAATCGTAAAGGAGAAATGCATTGATCAAAGAATGTGCCATTTTATACACGGAACTGTATAGTAAAAAAGTCTTCCCCTCTGTTATTTGTGACCTTTTAAACCAGAAGTACTTCATCGATTTTTTTCCACGAATAATCTTAGGCTGTCGTTTTGCCTAAATTGTGGACTGGCGAAAACGAAGTCGAAGTTCGGAAGAGTTCCAACGCTACAGCACCAACACACAGACATACAGACAGACCACGCACATTGTAAAAAACAACAACATAACTACCTATCGATGCTAATAGAGGGGTAGTCAACTTTCAATGAAATATATTTTATTTTCAATTATTTTCAATATTTGAATACTCAAACTTATTGGAGGGTGGACGGTGGGTTAATGAACAAGTAAAAAATTAATTTAATTGTTAAAGGAGGTCAAGTAGTCATGATAAAAAATGTTTACAGAAATGAGGTTTCTATGTACGTATTTTATTTCACCAATTGTCGTTCGAGAATGTATACACTTGAATAAATGAATGAATTGCTTATAAGACATCAGAGTATGCGTACTTCGCTGCCACGTTCGCTAACAATTATTAGTGAATCATCAATTTGTCTAAATGTAAGACACAGTAATAAAAAAAAGTCGTAATTTCACGTTCAGGGGTAAAAATCACTGTCGTCAGAAAGAAGCCATTACAGTTATATTTGCGATCGAAGATTCAGGACTTAACTCGCCACAACAGTACACTGAATCATATAGCAACGATACAAATCACACGTATCACCAAGTAGCCCCTTCAATTCAATTTTTTAACTAATTTTTTACTCGTTCATTTGGAATTTTAGTATTAGATTAACAATCCCTGATAAGGATTGAAGTTATCTACTTTCATTCTTATGACTAGTCCAAAAACTCGAGACAACTGAAAAACTTAGTAGAGATTGACGAAAACTGAGCAAAAATTGCCATCCCTGATCACAATTTTAATATTACTTCTGAGATAATAAAAGTTATATTTTATTCAGCCAATCTCTTTACGGGAGAATTCAGCATTCTGCCTGGCATTTCCTCCAATTATTTAACTTTAAACTTAAATAAAAAGGAAAATTACTTTTACGTCAATGGAGTTGAGTAAGGTAGACTTTTTATATGGAATTCATTAAGAATTTATTTGAACATCCCAATAAATATTAGAAATGAGAAGATATAAAAGACTAAAATCTCTAAGGTTTAATAGCAGAAGCGGTCCTGGTGGTAATAATGCATAACTTTGATGAATATCATAATTCATATGCTCTGCAGTATTTTTAACAGGAACGTTTTTGAAATAAAAAATCTTTTAACAGCTAGTACAAGTTCTTGTACTGTATATTTGAGCATAAAAAAATTAAAGAAAGTAAAGTATTTTCGTTACAGCAAAAGATAACATTCACTAATCTCCGATATTTTGTGTAATAGTAAGACAGGAAATTAACCCGCATCCCCAAGGAAGGTATAGGAGAGCAGCGGGAACCTGCATTCGAGGATGGTTATCCTTCTTCTAAATGCGGTAAAAAGTTGATTAGAAATGGCTTAAAATGACATAAAAATGGATAAAATTGTGGGGAATAAATAAGGGGCAAAAAAGAAAGAATAAAGCCTTAAACGTTTGAGATAAAAAATGGAGTAGTTAAGTTGGATAAAAGTTTGAATAGTTTCCAGTTGTTGATGGTTACTTTGGGAACTTTTATTTGTTACTGATTTGCTCTTTTTATTTGTTTCTGTAAATGTTATCTTTGCATATTTTCAAGTTGGCCTCTTTCAGTAATAAATCCTTTTAAATTTACATCACTCTGAAAGGTGTCACATCCGACGCATAAATTTATTCAATTAAGCACTTGTGTCCATAAATTAAGGGATTCTTAAGAAAGAAATGTTCTGTTTGTAAGATCAGTGTATGGGAAAAGTTTTTTTAATAGCGTCTTAACACAAATATTAAAAAAAAAGCAAAGATTGCAGCGCTGCTACTAACAGAAAAAATGACATCTCCTGAAACCGTAATATTTATTATGCGACCTGGAGTAAAATTTACCTGTTTGTGTATTACATAAGGAGTGTTCTGTAAATCGTACTCCCCTCCCGCACAGCAACTCAAGCTGTGCAATATGCTGGCATTCGACGCAACGGATCATCAATCAAGCTCTGGAGAATTTGCATTCCATACATCAAGTAACGCTCTTCTGAACCCGTTTTAGTTTTTTGTTGTAGTGGAATGTGTCCAGAAACACGCTTCCATATGTGTTCTATGCATCTTCGATAGGATTCATTGACACAAACTTTTAGGTAGGTGCATACAATTACGAAGAATGAATATAATGTATTTTTAACGTTCAGATAAACAGCTTTGGATATTTGGGACCACTCTTGCTGCAAGAACGTAGCCATGTCAGCAGTGCATTTTGATTGTGACGCTTCATCTCGTTCCATAAATGTACTATTAGGATAGGGTCATTGCTGGGTGCTGAAGGCGATTAATCTGTATGCCTGTGTTTCATTGCTTCACGGAAGCCGAAACATGACATCGCGCATTACCATCCTGATAGTACCAACATTTTCGCGAATGTTTATCGTGAAGTCTGTCATTCCGTGACACTAATCTGGCCATAGGTAAAATTTCCCTTTCCCAGTCCTCCTTAGCAAAAAGTTACATAGCGTAGAAAGCATCCGATTGTCCAAAATATCTTTGTAGGCTTCAGAGTTCAAATTGCCTACAACTACAAGCATGGGTCCCAGGCAATGCCGTGAAAGACAGCCCAACATTATGACTCTACGATTGCCAAATTTTATGGTTGAAACAATGCACTTAGAAAAAAGGGGCTCCCCTGGCATTCGCCATATACATACACGCCCAACTGTCTGGAACAGCATAGAGCGTAGATGATTCTTCTGCCACAAGAAAATTTTCCAGGAGCAGT
>JAHWFO010057531.1:0-11858 GCA_023313115.1 Rhysida immarginata | reverse complement strand
ACATGCCATATCTTAGCATTGAAAGTTCCAAGGTTACCATATGGTATCATAGGGCACCATTAGGGCACGTGCTACTAAACCAATAACTATGATCATTATTTACACGTGATATTCACTCATGGCACGTTATTACGAGTCGTTTGATATATTACATGCCATATCTTAGCATTGAAAGTTCCAATGGTACCACTTGGTACCATTAAAACACGTACTACTAAACAATTCAGACATCACTATATACCGTTTTATTCATTCATGAGACATCTTTCACGTACACGTGCCATTAGACCGATACTTGCTATCACTAGTTACTCTTTTATATTCGTTCATGATATGTTGTGACAATTTGTTTGATATATTACATGCCATATCTTGTTATAGGAAATGTTTAATAGGGTATCATAATGGTACCATTAAAGCACGTGCTATTAGAGCACGTACTTATTCCTGCTATTTCACGTTCGTACTTCTGCGTACTCTGTCCCATTTTAATGGATTGGTGAAAACAGACTGTGAAAAAGTTAATTCGTTTTCAAGTTATCGTAATAAATGCTAAGCTCCCTAGGAATAAAAAAATTCTCTTGATTTAGGGACCGAAGTGCCCTTTTAATAATCGTCATCCTGCACGCACACCATCTCATTAACGTTTAGAGCACGCGCAGAACCGAACCCATGTTGTCAACACGCGTTTTACCAAATGCGAGGATAATTCGTTTCTTCCAGCAATTCAAGACATGATTTAATGAATTTTGAGATTGCAATACATGAAATTCAATACATGCAACGCAATGAATTGTGGGATTGTCTACAGACGGACGGACGGACGGACAGCTGGACAAACCGATCACATAAGCACATTTCTATATATAGAAAATGTGCTAAAAAGTTAATCTGTTTTCAAGTTATCTGCAAGTTATCGGCCGGATAAACGTACAGACCAGAGACAAATGAAAGAAAGAGACTGGCAGTGCCCTATTCATTTCGTTGAGCGCTACTGGTGCCAGCGGAAGTGCAGCATTCGCCATGTTACGATTGGCAAAAACCTAAGGCGGCATATATTCTCAATGTAATTTCAGCTGTTTTTGTAGATGATTTCTGGAAGTATAAATAAGCATAACCCGTTTTCTGATTTTTTTTAAAAAAACTTTATTGCATTAACTAACGATAACGTATACTTTTAATAACTCCAAATAACTGATTCAATGCCTAACGAATTTTTAAAAGACAAATATTTTAAAAGTTTAAATTAAAAGAAAAGGAAGAAATAATTCTCAGTTCAATAAAATAATCAATTTATTAATCCACATATTGTAATAAGCAATTGTTTGCGATTGTTTCCATCGGCCTCGGTAGCTCAGTGGTTGCATTATCGCCTCTGATGCCCGAGGACGCGGGTTCGACTTTCTTTTAAATCGCCTCGAGAAAACCCTGAGATCACGCATTTCCTTTGGAAGGGAAATAAAGATGTTGCTCCCGTGTGGTCGTTTGTCGGCTGCACGTTAAAGAACCCTTGCAAGGCAAAATTTGTCGCTCCTATAACCCTGCCCTGAAATGACCATAGAAGTTGAAAAGGACGTTAATACCAAACAAACCGAACCAAATTGATTCACATGCATTGCCTCGGGCGATCAATTGTTTCTTGCCAATCCCAATATAGCGGCGCGAAGGCACCACTAGAGGGCAGGTCACTGCCAGTCTCCTTCTTTCATTTGTCTCTGGTGCAGACTAAGGGCGCATTCTTATAAGTAGCTTTTATGCTAAAGCTCCTAATAAATGTAGCACAACTCGTGCAGCACAATTATTGACCCAGTAAATATTAGGTGAAGGCACAAATCATTGAAGACATTGAAACTTGAATGTAAAACATCAATGCACAATGCACACAAAAGACGTTGACTCTTCGTCTATATAATCTTAGAATGCACACACTTATAATTCACTGATAAGTGCAGTTAACTTTATGCACAGCTAATTGAAGAAATACTTTCACTTAATTCACATTAACTTTAGCACACAAAATACGATGAAACTTGGTTCTGCGTTGAAAATACGAAGCGAATCAAAGTTCTGCTAGCACACAATGAGAAAATTTGAGATGCGTAAATTTAGCGATAACACACCTTCTAAGTTGAAATTCGTTCAGGATTGACTTCAGTCCAATACTTTAAATAAATCCAACTATTCACTACACTGTTGGGAATATGATGATTCCTCGATGTGAAATCTCTCGTACAATATTTAAGCGCTGGGATATCACCACTCTTGCTCTAAAGGTAATAGAGTAGAATTGAGAATAATTGACGAATTGAATTGGAAAAAATTTGTCCAAACGATAGGAGATTAAGCCTTAGCTATTAATGTTACTATTCGATATCGGGTACTGTTCGCCAGTGAGAGAAAGACACAGTTTTGTCAATGGCAAAGAAAAGTTCAATAGTTCACTGGTGATGTGTTGGACGAGATGAATCGTCGCGTCGGGTAGAGCAGCTCACAGAGAAGCCAGCGAAAAGGCGGAGAATTCCCCCTGTTCCTCGCTCGCGATAGAACTGGAGCGAGAATGGAAAAACTCCGACCCAAGCACTATCGACCCTGTCGGTTCTAGATACTTCGGGAAATGCTGCGTCGAAGTACGAGTTAATATCTGCTCGTACGTCGCAGCAGAAGACTGTCAATTGCCTTACAATCAACACACGTACCTGGTGAGAGAATTGACTCGTCGGCCCGTTGGTGCGATTTCCCCTGTCTCTGCTCTCGTGGGCGTTGGCGGCGGCATGCGATAATGCAGGATTCTCCCCGGCGTGTCTGTCGGCGTTATTCGTTCCAGACGCTAATATCTGGCTTAGTTCCTTAACATTAGCACTCAGGATAATATAGAGACGCTGTGGTAGGGCATCGCCGTTGGACCCGGCCTCGGTTCCTTCATCAAATGGCTGGCTGCGTGCGCCGTCGCTCGTCGCCTGCTTGCCGTGTGGGCTTGCTTGACGCTGGCGTTGGCGTGTACTCACTTGCGCGCTGCCTTCGGCGTGGGCTTTCCTGACGCTGGCGTTGAGGAGAGCTTGCTTGACGCTGTCGTCGGCGCTGACCTGGCTTTGTTGCCGTCTCTCGGTCGAGCTCCTGTTCATGTCGTGCTGCTTGGCTATTGACAGTGCTCATCTCCGAGAATCCGTTACTTCTCCCGTTCTCTCCACTCCGCTTTCTCGTTTGTAACTCTTTGAAGTTCCCACTCGCTTTGTCGTGACGTTGTCTCCGTCAGCCAATCTTGATCCGCCCTGACGATCTCTCGGATGGTTGACCAATCTCGCTCGTTTACCATCTCCGTAGCGGAGATCCGAGCGTGGAAACATTCTCGAATGACGACGTTTGACATGTGACATGCTCGCCCCCTGATCAGACAACCGAGAGGTAGTAATTAAGGCATCAAGTTGAAGAATGTCCTCTCTGTTGGGAGAAGAATTTGCTGATAAGGGGCTTGCATCTGTGGAGATGGGACTCCGGTTCCCATGTTGGTTCTTCATAGCTGACCCACTTTACCGAAAACTTCCGATGTGGCTTCTTTCCCTTCACATCAACTAGCTTCTCCACCTTGTATACGTCTTGGTATTGAGGGTCAGCAATGGGACCTGGTGCTCGTTTAAGTTTTCATTTCCAATATCTCTTTAAGAACTAGCAATGGAATTTTTTATTCCTACATTTCCATTTTTTCGGAATAACTAAGCGGGCTAATACCTTGTTAATAATCTTGTCTATCTTGAATGTCCCGGCAAACTTGGTGTAGAGTTTCTTGCCAACCACTCCCTTAAGTGGCTTAATGTGTGAGGCCCTTACCAGAACCCAATCGCCTACTTTCATCCAGAAGGGCTTGTGCTTTCTATTGTAGTACCGCTTGTAGCAGTTATTGGCCTTCTTGATTCTGGATTGGGCCAACTTAAGTAGATTTCTTAACCTTCTGACAAATTGCGAGGCACCGATGGAGGTTTGCGTGCCAAGGCCTATCGTTGGTGGGATTTGGATATCTCTTCCCAGGTCGCATAGAAACTGGCTCATTCCTGTAGCTTCGGAAGTCGACGAGTTGAATTTTGGTCGAAGTTAGACAATCCTCCCAATTGTCCTTGTCCTCATTGACGTAATTCTGCAAGACTTGAATGACCGTTTGATTAGTGTGCTCGGGCTGTTCGTCCGATTGTGGGTGGAACGCACTAGCAAATTTTAGCATGGTACCCAACGGTCGAAATATCTCCCTCTACATTGCCGAGGTGAAACGAACGTCTCTGTCTGAGATAATATCTTTCAAAAACCATTTATCTTAGAGACTTGGTCGATCAATATTCGTGCTGTTTCCTCGGCAGTGATCGTGTTCCGGATGGGAAAAGACGCACCCTCTTTGTCAATTAGTGCGTCAGTAGTGCGTCATTACTTTGTTTTGATTTAGGTAAAGGTACGTAATCTAACGATATGGTATGCCATTGCCATGGAGGCACTTCCAACGGATGTAGGTCCCCATACGTTAACTCTCGGGATACTTTATTGCGTTGGCACAAATCACACGATGCAATGTATTTACGAACATCGCTTAGGAAGTGACACCATGAAAATGAGTTAGTAAGCTTAACAATAGTCTTTTGCGTACCAAGGTTCCCTCCTGTGGGTACATCTTGAGCGTTCTGGATTAAATTGTGTATAATCGCCTTTTGAGGCGGTATCACTAAACTCAACCTCTCTCCCCTTTTCCGAAATATTAATCCGTCCTTAACGATATAGGGAGCTTTAGTGCCTGATAGTGTGTTGCTCAATTGTCTATTATTCCGATATCCCACCTCAATGCCTTCCAATATCTTTTCATTCACGTTCCATTCAGAAATAGATGCGCAACTCTCGTAAAGCGAACTCACCACTGATTGTGCCTCGTCAACCTTTACGAAACTATGTTGAAAGGCCATTTTAAAAATTTTTGACTCCGCAAGGCCACTTCATATTTTGTGCGATGCATCAGAGGATGCTATCAGAGCAGTGGCCATGCAACAATATAAAGGCAAGTTAATGCCAATAGCATTTGAGTCCCGTCGGTTTACAGTTAACAAGAGGGCGCAATCAACGTATGCCAAGGAACTGCTGGCGTTTGCGCATGTGGCTCGTTACTGGCGGCATTACCTCCTGCATGTACACTCTACTATCTATTCCGACAACCAATCAGTGGCTCACCTGCTTACGCAGCCCAGACTGTCAAGGTTGCAGGCGCAGTGCTCCAATACATCCTCGACTTTGACATCGAACAAAGATATATAAAATCCTCCCAGAATTTTATTGCTGATGCTTTGTCGCGGTATTCCCCAGAGTTACAAGTACAAAAAACTTTAGAAGGGTAAATCTGCGACAGGCGGGGGGGAAGGATGTCACGAAATTTCGTGACGAGTGCCAGCATAAGCGACTCGGGAGCATAAACTAAAACTCAATAGCTGCTAGCATAGAGCTGCGTCAGCTATTGAGGGCGAGCGGACGCATATTGAAAGCCAGGCGCGTAAACGGAAGCGCCGTAGAAATAAGAGGACATGTTATGGCGCTGGCATTGAAAAATCAAGAGCGGCGGGAGTTTTGAGAAACGTGACAGAAAGGAGAGAGAAGAGCGAGCTTTTGGATGGACAGGAGACTTGCTCCATAAAAAGAAATAGCGAGCGTTCTCCTGATCGAAAGACGGTGGTCGAGACGCGAGCTTTCACAGGAAAGGCCTTCTCTTCGCGGACAAGCATCGGCGGCGAGGGTCAGCTGACGGCGGCCGAGCGCGCGGACTGCAGCGCTAATTCTTCGCTATCTTCCTTAGATGTGGAGTGCTACGAAGTTCCGCAGCGAGAAATTAACGACGCGGCTTCCACAACGCCGACAACACGCCGAGGTTTTTGCCAGTCAGCCAAGACTCTTTTGCAACGAGGCAGTGGCCTCCAGGCCGACAACGTGGCGTTTTCTTCATGAGCACACCACCCAGCCAAGTGCAGCAGCCTAAAACGTTTGCCAGCCTGCTAGTTACATCGGACTTATCTTCGAGTTCACCTTTAGCAACGAGTGCATTCTTCGCCCTGGTGTATGCGACTCAGGTGCCAAGAGAACTTTTCCATGCCCTATCCAACATTCCTGTGAGGACAATACGATTCTCCAGCGAGCTATTCGACGTAGTTATGCCCTGGGGACCTCAAACACCGGCCGAGGAGAACTTGGGCGCACTCTTTCCAATATTTTAAGGTGAGCTCTCTCTCTTATATCTCTCTCTAGCATAAAATGCCAATTAGTCTGTTTCTCACTCCCAAAAGCCACTCATAGTTTTTTTTAATTGCAGTGTTAAGCCAATGCATAGTTTAACCAGTGTTCTAGCTGATGTTAATATCGCGTTTTTCTTTCTATTTTCTCTTTTGGAAAATGAGCCCTCTGCCAGTCCTTAAACGCATTGTGCGTCGCCGCTTTCTGTGGCGGTTAGCGTAGAAGCCAAGGAGCTAATACACCTCAAGCTTTTACGGTCTTTTCATCGGAATTTATTTTTTCCAATTGATTTCCTCAATAGGGAATCGTTATTATTGTGTAAAGTGCTATTCAGTATAGAACTTTATTAGTCGGCTTAAACCCTATTAAAACTATTATCTTTTTTTTATTATTTAACGAAATCAAGCTTCGTTAAACCAATTTAACGTGGTTTACTTGTTTTTCCTGAACATTAAATTGCAAGCAGTAATTTTTTTTTTGGTATTCGAAAAAAATTTTATAGCACCCTCGTGACAAAATATTTTATAGCACATAGAGGGTTCTTAATTTTATTTATCTTATGAATAAAATTAATTTACCCACGAATAACTATAGCTGTGTCGCATTTTTTAAGGTTACCTACGCTTCCACTAATTTTCATCAAATCCCTAAATAATTTATCCAATTTATCGGTGACAGCTTGTTATTTTCTTGTTTTGGAAGTTGTTGATTTCCTCCAATTGATTTGCTTGCATTTTCCGCTTAGTACAGCTTTATACGTACAAGTTATGATAAAATTGGTCTCGTTTGAAACGTTACCGTATCTTGTGTGGCATATCACTCAGCGCACTAGTTTGCAAATTAAATGCTGTGATGTGTATTTGCAAGTCCGATTCTGAAGTACACTACATGATCAAAGAAGTTGGGACACCCCTGTGAACATCTGGGGTGTTTCTCCTGGACTGGACTGGGCCCGCTCATCAAGGTGGACGGAAACCTCAATGCTGATGGCTACAGGACCATTCTGGATAACGAGACACTTCCAGCACTGTGGGAACACTTCGGTGACGGGCCGCTCCTCTTCCAGCACGACAATGCGCGTTGCCACAAAGCAAGATCCATATCCAACTGGTTTGACGAGATGCGGGTTGAAGAACTGGATTGGCCCGCCTAGAGTCCTGATCTCAACTCCATCGAACATCTTTGGGACGAATTGGAACGTCGTGTGAGATCCAGGATGGTTCGCCCTACATCTGTCCAGGAACTGACCATGACACTCCTCGAGGAATGAAGGTCAATATCTGTGGACACATATCGTACACTTATGGACAGTATGCCATGTAGGGTGGAGGCAGTAATAGCAGCTCGGGGTGGTCCTACTCACTACTGATTGAAATTTTTTGCGGCTTTGCGGTAGAGCAACAGGTATCCCAACTCATTTGATCATGTAGTGTATAACCACAACAAATGATGTGCTTGGCCTTCAGAACTTCTTCCCCTTCTTCTATGCATCTCTTGGCAACATCCACATACGAAAAAAGTGATAGTAAAACTTTTCTTCAACGCGATCGGGTCACACGTTACCTTTCACCGTTTGCCATCTGGATTTTCGCGTGGCGACACCTATACGGGCTGTTTTTCGCGAATAGAACAAGCAAAATAACATAATGAAATATGGAGCAATCATTCAAATAACCTAAAGCGTTTATCTTTGAAATCGTCAAATTTAACCCGAAAATTTGCGATAAGCTTCATTACTGGATCGACTTCACATAAGTTAATTTTCCATTTGAAAGGCAGCCTGAAGGCATAGTCAATTCGCGTCCTTTTCAACTTATAAAAATCGAAATCGTCTATTATGGCAGGTACGCACATCTTATCCTAAAAAGGTTTAGAAATATGTTAAAGAAGTATCTGCTAATGATATTACTAATGTTAAATAGATGGTTGTTAATAACGTGTGAAACCTGAACTTTAAGCCTTTTAAAAAGAAACTTATTAAAACTAGTGAGTTTGCGCTGGATATAGGCTAAAACTTGCATATTATCGCCATGCAATATCCAGACGCAATATAGAATCTTAGCTACCACGAAGGCTTTAAACAAAACGATAAAACTCGTAACATCTGCAAAGTACCGAGTGAGTTGTTTGAGGATTCCGAGAAGACGGGAGATGTCGCAATTAAGAGACTCTATGTGGCTCAAAAAAGAGCAGTTGTCAGCAAGCAAAGCACCTTTATTGCCGCAGACTTCCTAGTTAGGAGACCATCGTCAGTACTGTAGTCGAACATAAAAGGAGCGATTTTCCGATTGAACGAGATTACAAGTGATGTCTGCACATTTAGTACCAAACCATTTCCGGTAGCCCACTTCGAGACAATTGCGAGACTATGTTGGAGAGTCTTGTAAGCCCTCCAGCTGTCAATCGAATAGTAGATTTCAATGTCGACCGCATAAATAAAGACCTTGGTGGGTACATTTTATAAAGCGTAAGGAAGGTCGGCAATAAAGATGTTGAGCAGGGGGGGGGGGGGATCCCTGCGGCACGCCGCTTCTGATGGAAGTAGGGCGCGAGGAATCTTGCGAACTGAGTTTAAAACTTCTGCCGCAAAGCATCGAAGAAAACCATTGAATTATAAAAGGCGGAAGCCCTATAAAGCTTAATTTGTCAAGTAATAACTTAAGGTTGACGCTGTCAAATGCCTTAGAGAAGTCAAGAATAAAATATATAAAATAAAAATTTTAAAGCACACACTTTCACCTTTTACTTTTTAAAGTGAAGTAAAAAGTAAAAAAATCTAATTTTAAAAATAGGTAGAAGTGAGGTGGCGCGTTTATTTTATTATGTACTATTTTCTTTTTAAAATTTAATATTAAACGCGCCACCACACTTTTACCTTTTTTTAAAATTAGATTGTTTTACTTTTTACTGCACTTTATAAGGTGAAAGTGTGTGCTTTATAATGTTTATTTTATATATTTTATTTTATTCTCTTAAGTCTTTATTTTAAAAAAATAAGCTCTTTATTTAAAAAAACCCTACAAAACCAAAAACACCTTGGAAATCTGCCCAGTCGGCTACTTCTGATCTCGGGAAAGCGTTTACAATACATTATGCTGGCTATTCATAAACAATGCTCTCCACAATCAACAACTTTGCTAGCATTGATGATCAAATTAACAATAATTACATAAAACAATTAACAACGATAACAATAAACAACAATACAGGCAGTCGTTACGCCAAACATATTAAATATAAAATATTAAATGAAAGACGTATACATATTAAATTTAAATATTAAATAA
Source organism: Rhysida immarginata (assembly GCA_023313115.1). Taxonomy (NCBI): domain Eukaryota; kingdom Metazoa; phylum Arthropoda; class Chilopoda; order Scolopendromorpha; family Scolopendridae; genus Rhysida; species Rhysida immarginata. The sequence continues at coordinate 2,325 of JAHWFO010057531.1, read as the reverse complement.
CTTACGAATAAATGAAAGACATGTGAAACTAACGACTGAAACATGCATTGTCATCGATAAGACGTCATTGGGGAAAGTTGCAGAGCTGTAGGTAGTCAGGAAGTGGGCAAAATATTGATTACAAAATTTGCGCACAAACACACAAGTGAAGTTCAATAAAAGTGTGTAAAATAAAAAGAGCGTCAACCTGTAACCTGCGGTCCATAGTTTGAGTGATATAGTGCAAAAAAGTAGCTAATTTCGCTTGCGATGACCGCCTGGGTCGAAACCCATGTTGCACGTGTGATAGAAAGAGATCAATGTTAACGGCCAGCTGATCAGCAATAAGTGTCTCAAACAACTTGGCCGGAAACGGGATTAAAGTACTTGGCCTAAAAGACTTCCAGTTCCTATTGACGTCCTTTTTCGGAATTTGATGAATAAGTACTTGTTTCCAGGCCTCCGGGTAAATACAAAATATCTCTTTCCAGAGAAGTGTTAAACAAGTGCAATAGAGGGGAGGTCAAAGCAGGGACAACCTTTAGAAATAAAATCAGGTATGTCTGGAATTATGCAAGCTTTTGACGCAGACAAGCTCCTAGCTTTTTCAAAAAACATCTGAACTGTAAAAGGGGGGGGGGGGTCTAGAAATTAAGGCGTCGACTACTCTGGTCATTTTGCGCCTTTTACACAAGTTATATCTGTACGCAGCCCGGGACAAACACAAACATCCATGCCCACGGCGGGTTTCGAACCCACAGCCAGGCGGACTCGAGAACTAGAAAGCCTACGCCCTAGCCCTCTCGGCCACCTGGCCGGCTAACTGTAAAAGGCGACATTGTAAAGGAGACTCTATACTTTTCCAGCAATCTTTATGCAGTGAAGTATAAATTTGCGGCCTCTATAACGCCGTCCTGAAATGACCATAGCAGTTGAAAAGGACGTTAATACCAAACAAACCATTATGCAGTGAAGTGTCAGCCTACGCAACGGCGTCATTATTCATTGATGACGCAAACAGGCAGGCTACTTCATCTTGTCTGTGCGGCTCTTTAGCGTCGGTCTTTTTAACGTTGGAGTGTAATAGTTTTTCTTGAGGTGTCCCAAAAATCTTCGGGTTAGATTTAAGTTGAGCGCCCAGTGAATTAAAGTAAGTGATTCGATCCGATCTCCAGCTATCTTTGAATTTCCGTCTGGCTTTCGTAAACCTAAGGTAATCCTCCTTTGCGTTGGAAAGTTTATATTTTTTGTGCAGATCTTGTTTTAAACTCCAACCTAGTTTGGTTTTATTCGAGACCCAACAAGGAAAGGACTTAAAATAAGTAGACTTATTACTGCGGCCTCTTTGTTAAGACTTATAATAAGGTCTAGGAATAAAGTAGAAATAGAGATTCGTAGAACGTTTACAATGCCATTCCATATATCATTAACATTGGTGCGTGATAAAATCTCGTACCAGTCGTGGTCATTCAAAAAATTAAACAAACCAACATACACTCACTCACCAAAATTCATGGTACGGATCAAGTCCAATCAAGTCCCCTGTCCGTAATGAGACAGATCCCGCTGCTTCCATTCTCGGAATGCAGGTCCACAGGACTCCTTGATATCACACAATCCTTGTAAGCAAAACTAGCTGCAGAAATGGCAGCACCCCGATTTGAACAGGGGGTGATTGTTGGTGCCAGACGGATGGGTGTCTCAATATCAGGTGTAGCTATATCCTGCAATTTTTCCGCACAACCGTTGCAGGGCCTACCGAGGGTTACAACCCATCTCGGACAGCGAACGGGCTGCCCACGCCTCATTGATGCCAGAGGTGTTCGCCGGGTCACTCGGCTTGTAACTGCTAACCGAAGGGCGACAGCGGGCCAAATCACCATGCGGTACAACCAGGGACGTCCAACAACTGTCTCCGTGACGACAATTCGGCGAACCTTTGGGAGCAGGAGGCCACGACGGGTGCCACTTTTGACAGCTGCACGTCGTCGACAACGCCTAGCCTGGACCAACCAACATTGACATTGGACCGCTGAGGACTGGCGAAGGGTTGCCTGGTCCGACGAGTCAACTATATCGGGCCAATGGTCGTGTCCGTGTTTGGCGCAGGCCACACGAAGCCAAGGACCCCGCCTTTCAGGTCAGGACCGCTCAGGCAGTTGGAGGCTCCATATTTGTCTGAGGTAAAGACAACAGGAAACCACTGATCCACATAAAACTTTTAATCGGACGTATGCGCATTTCGGCAGCCACGCTGCCTTCTTCAGCGTACACAAGGATTTTGATCAGAACAGACAAACCTGATCAAAATCCTTGTGTACGCTGAAGAAGGCAGCGTGGCTGCCG
>JAHWFO010057528.1:0-20793 GCA_023313115.1 Rhysida immarginata | reverse complement strand
TTTTTATGCAGCTGTGGCACAAAGATATGTAGGGTCAAAAGTACGCAGAGTTGCTTCCTGGATGTTACGGCTGTGCTTTTTTTCTGGGTTTAGTGTAAGAAACCTACCCCCAAGGTTTCAAAAAGTATTTTTGAAACACCCTGTATAACCCACTATATGGGATCATTCTTCATATGGTGATACACACCCACTAAAATTATAATTTACACCAGTGCACTGAACGACCAATTTATTAGAGACACCCTGCTAATAGCGTGTTGCGCCTCCTTTAGCGGCGAGAACTGCCTGAATGCGTGCTGGCATGGATTCAACAAGGTTTTGAAACCGTTGCGGAGGAATAGCAGCCCAGGCTGGCATTACAGCGTCCCGTAATTGGTGCAGGTTGGACGGTTGTGTGGGAAGGTGTCGGATGGTTCTCTCCACTTCATCCCATAAATGTCGATCGGGTTGAGATCCGGCGACCGAGCTGGTCACTGAAGCAGGTGGAAGTCCGCGTCATGTTCCTCGAACCAGTCCAAGACTATTCGAGCACAGTGACAGGGAGCATGTCCTACTGAAGCTAACCGTCACCACCAGGGAACACAGTCATCATGAACTGGTGCACCTGATTGGCAACAATGTTCAGATAGTGTGTCGTATTTAGGGATATGTCTACGGATAGCAGAGGACCCAGTTTGTCCCAAGAGAGGACACCTCCTCCAACCGCCTGTATGGTTGTCTGCTGACAGGATGGGTCCATGGCCTCGTGCTGTCTGCGCCAGATGCGCAGTCTGCCGTGCGCATGATGAAGTAGGAACAGCGATTCGTCAGACCAGGCGACCTTCTTGCACTCCTCCTGTGTCCAGTGGCGAAGTCTTTGTGCCCATAGCAGGCGCGCTTTCCTATTTTGCGGTGACAGCGACGGTACCCGTACTGGCCGCCTGTTGTTAAACCCAGCTCGGTGCAAGGTGCGCCGCATCGTGTGCTCCGAAATGGGTTGGGATGCCCCCTCATTGAATTGCGCTGCAATTTGTTGGGCTGTTCTCGTCCCGTTGCTGTGGATGATTCGTGCCAGTCGCCATTGGCGTCGTTCATCCACGGCCCTGTTTCGTCCGGAGTTGTGTTTGTTGGAGGTTGTTTTTTTGGCATAACTGCCATTCACGGAATACCCTTGACACTGTTGCACGGGAAAACCCGAGGAGGTTTGCGGTTTGCCAAATGCTCAACTGCGCCCGTCGAGCTCCAACGATCATGCCTCGTTCAAAGTCGGTCAAATCCTTGGATTTACCTATATTCAGTCCACTTCTGCTGCTGACTGCAACTTGTGATCTAATCCATCCCTTTTATACACCGCTTCGGCCTGTTCCATTGTTTGGGTGTCAGTGGAAGGCTGATGCATTTTCCGTAAGAGGTTTCTCTAGTAAATTGGTCGTTCAGTTGAGAACGCGTACTACTACATCGTCAAAAGATGCTAAAGCTCAAGCCAGTAGAAAACATCATTACTCTATTTGCAAAGTCGATCGTTCCGTTGCAAATTTTTATTTCGTATTTTTTTGATTTTGACTTCAGATTCTGATAGAGCATTAAGTAGGCACACATGTCCTATCTATTCGGGAACATGGCAAAAATGGCGGTCAATGTTTGGTCAAAATTTTAAGTCTATGATGTGATATACGAGGGTTATTCGTAAAATAAGGTCCGTTTTGCAATAAAAACAAAACCACTCTATATATTTTCAAAAGCTTTTCTTTACCAGATTCTATGTACCTTTAACTATCTTTCCACATAGTTTCCAAGTTTATTTAAGCACTTGTCATAGCGCTCAATGTACTTCCGCATGATCACTTCATAGAAACTGCCGCCGGTGAAGAAAATCACGCGGTTTTCACTTGTTCATATTCGCTGAAATGCAGACTGCCGATGATTTCCTTTAGATCCTGGAAAAGGTGGTAGCCACTGGACGCGAGTTCCGGATGTAAGGCGGGTGGTCAAGTTGATTACTTGGAAACAGTCCACCCACTTTACAGTCCGGACCTCGCATCCAATGGCTACGACCTGTTCCGGGAAGTAAAGGATATTATCGGCAGCCTGTATTTCAGCGACGATGAACAAGTGAAAGCTGCGTGATTTTTTTTCACCGGCGGCAGCTTCTATGAAGTGATCATGAGGAAGTACATTGAGCGCTATGACAAGTGCTTAAATAAACTATGTGGAAAAATAGTTAAAGGTACATAGAATCTGGTAAAGCAAAAAATTTTGTTTTTATTGCAAAACGGACCTTACTTTACGAATAACCCTCGTATGTTAGTCAATCAAATGGTATTCCACATAGGTTCATCCAGTGCCTATTCCGGTTAATGAAATGACATTTCCTGGCCATCTGATGGTGGAAATTTCATTTCATTCATCGAAATAATCATTAGATGGCCTAGTGTGAAAAACTATTTGATTGACCAACATATTCGGATATAATATTACAGACTTAAAATTTTGACCAAGCTTTAATCCCCATGTTAGCCATGTTCCCGAATAGATAAGTGATGTGTGCCTATTATAACTTTTACTTATTTTTTGATGTTCTATCCGAATTTGAAGTCAAATTTAAAGAATTCGAAAAAATTTGGTAATAGAACGGCCGACATCGCGAATATAAAACATTATTAAAATGTATTGTTTAAATTTTATGATATGTGTTGTCTTTGGTCTTCTAATAAACCGTATCGATAAAACTATATTTACCTCTTTTTTCCTTGTTTTTTTGTTGTTTTTTTCTTGTGCCGCCGTGAAAAGAAAATTTGTAACAAAAAAAAAAGTATTCAAAAATATTGATCTGTTTAAAAAAAATATATTTAAACCACCCTACCTTTAACATTTTTCCCAACAAAAAAATTGGGACTTGCTTTAATGTATAAGTTTATGCGAAAACAAAGTCTCAATTTCCACCGACTCAACATGAGAAACAACTGCCCTGTATACGAAAATATGGCTCCGTTAGCAAAATATTTATTCATGCATAAAAGAATTATATAACGCCATCTAATGGCAAAAAAAATATATCTTTCACTTGAAGACAAAATTAATAGATTAACTTAAGTTTTATTAATATCTATGATAAAATTATTTCTTGTATATTTCATACTAATGAAATAGCTATTGACTTAGTACAATTGGTTGTAGCAAAGATAATTTAAAACATGATCATGTGATCTTGTTTTAAATAAGTTAATATTTTCAGTAATTACTATAAATTGGTTAATGATATCCCGTTAGGAATACAAAAAGAGAATGCCAAAAATATTTTAAAAGAATTGAAAATTAAAATTAAATTATCCGTAAATGAAGTTCCCCCCTTCTCAGTTGAATGGAGGCGTCCTAGAATAAGTCCAATTTAAATGAAGGGCGAATAAGAGCGACGTTAGTGTTAGGTGGAATGCTTGAAGGAAAAGGTAAAGGCAATTTCTTTTATTAAGCGTGTATGTTTTATAGTTTTAATAGAACTGATAAAAGAATATCTTTTTTTAATTATTTGATTGAATGGTTTGAATGAAATAATTTTCTTTCTTTGCGTTTTGTAACTTATCGTAGGTTGAGCAGTACTTAACAACTGGGTCTCATGGGAATTAGCTTCGTAGCGAAAGTTGCCATAATTGGCATTTTAGGAATTGTTCTCTTCTCGGCTGGTATCCTTGAACATGCCGTCTTTCCATCGTATTATTTAGAAAAGTTGAAGGAGGTGAATAAACCTTTTTGCTAATATTTTGTATTAAAGTCTTATTTAAGTCTTTATTTGATTTTTAAGTCGTGGACGCAAAATCTTTGCTGGGATTTTTAATAATAATTAATACTTTTCTTTGCAGAAACTAAAAATTCGTTCGGATTCTCCTACCTTCCCTGGGTGGGTAGAGCCGTCGATCCCTATTTATTTACAATTTTACTTTTTCTCTATTAACAACCCCGATGATTTTGCCAGTAATAATGTTTCACCATCCCTTCAACAATTTGGACCTTACACATTTAGGTAAAAGTAAATGTTTTCTTGACAGTGAGTGATTTATTTAAGGTAATAATGAAACGTTATTATAGTGCTTCATTTTATTTATATACATTTTTTTTTAATTTTCAGACAGCACCTGTTCAAGGACAACATTACTTTCCTAAAAGACTCTCCTATTGTGACGTACTATCTGCGTAAATGGTTTCACTTTGAACCAGATATGTCAGCAGGCAACCTCACGGACGTGGTCACAATTCCGAACGTTCCTTTGTTGGTGAGAAATCGTTAATACTAAGCTATAGTACACAATTTTTTTATTTATTTATTTTTTTTTTTTTTTTATTCATTTCATGTTTTTGTTTTTTAAGTCTCTCGCCCATAGAGTAGAAAGCAGTCGTACTACAACTAACATGTTTATATTAAATCAACTGATTCGCATACATAAATCGGAGCCTTTCGTAACTCGTACTGTTGAAGAACTTCTCTTCACGGGATATGAAGATCCTCTTATGAAAAGATTAGGTGCACTAAGACGTCAAGAAATCTTACCTGATGGACGATTTGCTTTTCATTACAAGGTAACAAACCTAATTATTTTTGACTTTCTTCATTGATACGATTTATTTTATTACTAAAATTTGTTTTTCCCTTATAAAGAAAAACGGCACGGGAACTTATTTTGCAGTCAATACAGGAATGCAGAATACCAAAGACTTAGCTCGCGTGATTGCTTGGACGAGCATTTTAAAGTGAATTTCTTGTTAATTTAAGTATTGATAGTTCTAAATCTTTAAATTGAACATTTTTTGTAATATACAAAACGTTTCATTTTAAGTGAGCCTACGTTCGATTATACGAAATATTTACAGCTTAATTATTGGAATAATACGCTATGTGATTCTATAACTGGCACAGGTAAAAAAAATAAATAAATAAATAAATAAAAATAAAATAAATTACTAAGCGCAGTATACCTTCATCTCAAGTCAATTCGGCAACTACAATAAGAACTTTTTGCAGATGGTGGTCAATTTCCTCCTCCGGTTGGAAAAGATACGAGGTTGAACTTATTCACTACTGATCTGTGCAGGTAAATCTGCTTTAGAAGTTGCCCCCCCCCCCGGGGTGGTTTTTTTTTTTTTTTTAAATGTAAAAACGTTTATAACTGTCTTACTCAGGTCTATATATCTGGATTACGAGATGGAAACCTCGGTCGGAGCTCTTAACACACTTCGATTCAGCTTACCTGATAGCCTTCTCGCTAACCCTTCGTTGAATCCTGACAATAAATGCTTCTGCCCTAAGACCGAATGTTACGGCTCTGGGTTGTTGAGCCTCAGTGCTTGCAAAAATGGTAAGTCTTAATTAAGTTTTCGAGTTTCTAATTGTTAGTTTTTATACTGACATATCTGGATCTTGTTAAAGGTGCTCCTATAGTAGTTTCGCCACCTCACTTTTATAAAAGCGACCTCCCTTATTCTACGAAAATCGCTAACTTAATGAGACCCAACAAGCAGGAACACGAAACTTTCTTGGATATTGAACCAGTAAGAAATTCATTTTAACTTCATTTTATTTTCCCTCAGTTTTTAATTTATTCCGAAACGTTTAATTTTTATACAGGCTACTGGCTTAACACTACGGGCAGCTAAACGTATCCAGGTCAACATTGCGATTAAAGCCTTCAAAGATTTCAAGTAATTTTATTTTTTTTCTATTTAGATAGCCCTTCACTCTTGTTCATTTTTCATCAATTTTACTTTATTTTTCAAACATTTTTTTTTTTTTTTCTAAGAAGCTCTTTATTTTTTAACTTCTTATTTTTAATTTTCTCAAGGAACTTGAAGCAGTTACCACAGATGATCTATCCCATTTTCTGGATTAATGAGGTAAAAACTAATTTTATCTGGTTAAGAACTTTTTTATACTTCAGATTTTTAACATTTCTGAATTTTCTTTTTCAGAGCTTCGTGATCACACCTGACAAAGTAGAACGTTTGGAATCTGTTTTGATCAAATTTCCCAAACTTGCCAGAACAATAGGAATCTCCTTCCTGTCAGCCGGTGTAGTTATTCTTGTGCTCCTCCTACAATACCTGGTCATCAAAGCTTGCAGAAACTCGGTAATGTGAACATCTTACAGAACCAATTTCAGACTTTTTTTGTTTTCATGTTTATTGGCAACTTCTAATTCCATTGCTTTCTTGCGTTTCAGAAAGCAAAGAAGGTTCAGATCCAGCCAATACCCTCGCTTCCTTCAAGCCATTACGTGAAGTTTCCCACAAGAAAAAGATTGCCTTCAGAATACCTTAATATTGTCGAAAATGAAAAGATTCCTTCAGAGCCTTGTTACTAATTCTTTTTTAGTAAACTAATTGTAAATTTGTATTTTAACTTATTTTTTCTAAACTTAAATAAAATCATCTTAACACCAAATTAAATCGATTTATTAAAGCTGTTTAATATTTTTTAACTTTGATTTCCGATAACTAAATTGAAATTTTTAAATTCGGAAAAAATTTCAAACGCGGGCTTTCTAAGTTTATTTTAACCAAAATAAACAGAGCGGGATAAATAATTGAATACTGCGTCGATATTTTTAATAAAAAGTAAAAGAATATTTTCCCGGGAGTAGCTTTTTGGTTTACTCTTTCGTTCTAAATATGATCTTTAATATTTCACGGTATTTCCCTTAATTACTTGAGGCTGCTGCTGTTTTTTTTTGTTTTTTTTTAAATGTTTCGTTCATCAGCTTTTAATATTGATGTTTCTACTTTGTATTGAAATATCCAAGGTCAACTTAAAGGAATGATTGCAATTTATTTCCGATTGATAATCTTTGTATTTAAATATTTTGTTAAGTAAGTCTAGAAACCAGAAAGTGTATTTGTATTTTTAATAGTTGTAACGAGAAAAATATTTTCACACGTGAACTCTGCCAGCAGTGTCGTAAGTAGAAACAAAGTGCGAGGAAAAAAAGAATATTAATATAATTTATTAACCTTTTAATTTTTTTTCGGGCAAGTAAAACATTGATGATGAAAGTAGGTCCTACTTATGATTCGTTGGTATCACATGTAAGTTTATTGTCTGATGAATAAGGCAAAATTTCTATTTCGAGCAGAGTGAAACTTGAATGGTAAGGATTCGGTGCATGTGCCATGCAAAAGAAAATGAATCATGAATTGACAAACTTATGATTAGTTGGAAGATAATGATTATTTTCTATTAAACTCGACCACCTGATTACAAAGGAATAGAAAAAATATAAAGAGCTTCAAATGCAATAGAACGAAATTTTAAATTTCACACCGTCAAATATGGTGAAAAAGATATAGATTATTAAAATTCTACAGTTTGTTGACTATGATATGAACAATGTAGATATATCCTTCATACTATTTTTGAAACATATTTTCTAGCTCTTATACATTCACTCATCATCTCGGAAAGTGTGTCTAGCATTTTCAGTACTGTTATGCTTTGCGAGACCGCTAAATCATTCATTCGCCTAATGAGTGGGATGCCGTGGGACATTTGTTTGCTATTATATTCTGGCCAACGAAAGAAAAAAAACTTGGCGTGTCCATTTAAATTTCAATCTCGAATGTTAGACATTTTTAATATTTCTTTGCAAAATTTATAAAACTGAAAACGTAAATTTAACTGGGCTCTCCTAGTTTTATTTTCTTTTCTTTCCTTTTATACACTAAGTGGCCAAAAGTAACGGGAAGGGTTGTCCCATTTGAACATGTGGCATGTATGACTCCCGAATGTCGCGGACAGATGCAGCGTATAGCGACAGTGTAGACACGTATCTGAGCAGTCTGTTACAGACAGGTGTATAGTGAACATGGCAGCATGTCGCGAATTAACCGACTTAGAACGTGGGATGAAAATCGGTGCAAGATTCGTGGGTCATAGCATATCGGAGATTACACAAGAATTCGGGTTCTGAGGTCAACAGCGTCTAGGGTAGATCTTTAGTATCGCAGAGATAATGTTTCCACACGCGTAAACCGCCGCACAGGACGACTACAATTGTTTGACGAACGGATGTCAAGTCATCTCAGCAGAGCCATCCGAGGCGATCGACGGACTGCTGTGAGTCAGACCACCGTCGATTTGAATGTCTTTGCATTTGTTTCCATAATTTTTACCAGGACTGTATGGAAGCAAATGCACTTCATAAGCTTCAACAGCCGACGACCGACTCGTGTCCCTTTAATAACACTACAACACAGAGCTCAACCCCGCCAACATCATCACTGGACCATGGAACAGTGGCAGCGTGTAGCATGGTCAGATGAATCCTGGTTTCAGTTGTATTTAATGATGTCAACTACAATAAAGACTGGATCGACCCATCTATGAGCGCTTTGCTATTCAAACGTGTCTAAGAAAATGATAAGCACCAGGCATAGTTCTCGATGAATACTGTGGACGCACGTTCAAACTAATGATGTCATCAACAATAAAGAATTATTGTTGCTGACATCATTGCATCATTGTATACATTTAAAATATTTATTTTAATAAATTTCTGTTGAAATTGTACTGCCAAAGAAAGTACCTATAATTCCATAAGAGCTAAAAAATTATTTTCAGCTTTTTTTTAATGTTCAAAATTATTTTCCTATACTTTACTGAATGGCTACCAGACATAGGTGCACGATGATATTCGTGAACTTTTCCAGGCAATTCGATGTTATCGCGCTCACAGAAGGGTCGATCCAGTTTTTATTGTTGTTGACATCATTGGTTGTATCGAGCTGATGGGCGCGTGAAAGTGTGGTGTATGCCCCATAAAGCTATTGATCCTGCGTGTCAACAAGGATGTGTCCAGGCAGGAGGTGACTACTTTATGGTATGGGCTGTGTTCACATGGTCCGGCTGCAAGGAACAATGACAAGTGCACGTTATGTGGGCATTCTTTCAGACCATCTGCGTCTCTTTCTAATGGAGATGCCATGTTTCAACAGGACAATGGGACATGTCACCGCTCTTTAGATACACACACATAGTTTGATGAACACTCCAGTGAATTCACGATATACACAAAATGGTTCGGGATGCTGAGCATTTATGGAATGCTGTAGATATCAGTGTAAGCTCGATGAACCTAGCACCAACTACACAAGAACAGTTGTAGGTAACACAGCAAGATGTGTGGGTCAATATCTCTTCAGAAATGATTACAACACCTCGTAGAGTCCATGCCTCGACGTGTTACTGCAGTTTGGGGGCCTCGCGAAGGAGCGACTCGCTATTAACATCACATCCAGTGCCTTCTCATCAAAGTAATTACTGGTATCGCCAGCCCTCTGATTGGTTCCTTTACTTTATATAAATGATGTAATTCTTGGTTCATTGTATCAATTTTTTAATAAATTGTTTTCACGCTGATGATGATAACTTTGTCGTCGAAATGTATTCACGTCGGGCTCGATTTCTCGCCTGAACCGCTTAATTTCGCTGATTTAATATATTACAAGGACGCCGAACATCATAAGTGGAAACGCTTTTGGAATAGGGTGTACGTACATGTGTTGTTTTTTTTTCCTTTTACAAGTTCTCACCATATCCAGATCGCCACAGTTTCTTGTCTCTAATGGAATATTTATTAAGTTCTACATTACTATGGGGTTTGGGTAGATAGCAGTCAGGTGGTCTTTAGAACTATTAACGTTTTCAAAAGACAACATAAGGCTTGTAATATGTCATTCGATTGGTAATGACGAAAAACGACTGAAGATACGTAGAGCTCCTTTACATATTCTAATTTATTAAAAAACAAAGGTAAAAGATGCGGATAAAAAGGGTAAAAACAGATGAACTCAGGGCTTCCATTTCTTTCCTATACCCTCGACGGAGGGATCAATTTATTGTTGGTTTTACAATGTCCGTCCGTTTGCCGAGTACCTTGGAGTACAATCGAATGGAGTACTTGTTTAACTTTGTACCATACGAGCCGAGGATGTCACGGGTTATGCGGGGGTTAGAACTTAGTCTGATAATGCATGGCGTTGGCTTTGGTCTTTGACTCAACTCTGTGTAAAGTTAACGTGTCGTTATAGCAGTATCCCACGACGATCATGAAATCTTTTGAAAATGTTTCCTTTCATCCACGGTACCATTTTCTGAAGTCCTTAGTACCCCTTGGGTGGTAAAAAATGGCTCGGCTTTTATTGCAGTCGCTTAAATAAACATACCCCTCATCTAGTGTGACCATTTATTTCCACTTAACATCCGCCAGTTTTACGGCAATTGGTCCGTCGTTGTTGAACATGGCGTGTCAACAACTTATGAATGTGGGTCTTGTGTCGCTTCTCCAGTTGTAAATCACGGCTGATAATTGTGTTTACCGTGTATACAGATGTTAATGGCATGTTGTGTTGGTAAGTTACATCCGGTTACGAGAGCCCGAACTTTCCGGACGACGTCAGGAGTACGGCTAACGGATGGTCTCGGGTTGGCCTGCTGTTTTACCCTCAGGAATGGCGCTGTTTGTAGATTTGCCAATGTTATTTAGTACACTTCATATCCCTTTCATGGAAACTATGAAGCCACGCTTCTTGCATGCTTTCATAATTTAGGAATAGCTGTTATGTAGCTCTCGCCATAACTGTCAGTTTTCGGGGACATAAATCAATGTTTTTAGCTCGCTGTTCGAATACTAACTATTTTAATACCTGCTCTAACAATACTCCACGTGATAGCTCTGAAATGAACGCGTGCGCCGTAGATCCCTAACAATCCTCTGTAGGTTTTTATACTTTTTAGCTGAAGTTTCTTTAATGGTTCTTTTGGAATAATTTAATAGAATTTATTTTTAATGAGATAGAGTTGTTATATCATTCCAGGTGCTCCACCTTTTTCTTCCAACTCAATGGGGTGCTTTGGTCATCTATTTAATGCTAAACAAATTTTTCTCTAATATTACTGATTTGTAGCCAAAATGGTGCAAAAGCCAGTGTGTGTGAAAAGGTATCCCTGAAGTGGGTTAACTTAACGAGGGTGATTCACTAGTGACAGCATACAGACAGTATTTCAGGAAAAGTACACATCAGCATCTCAGCGCAATAATGAGGAGCTGTGGCCAGCAATATGGCGTCATCGCATTCCTATTTTCTTTTACTTTTTAATCGCTCGTGGACATATATATAGAGGTTTCATTGAAATCGAATCATGGGTTGCTGAGATTTAGTCACTTCACAGCTAACTGTTTTAAGTTGAACTTTTTTCACAAAATTCAACTTAAGTATTCCCCTGTCGTTATCTGGAGCGGAGAGTGTCCTGATGATGGATGAAAAGTCAATTTTTCTATCCTATTCTACAAAACTTAGTGTCTTACATTAAGTTGATTTAGATATCGGGATGCTCCACTTCCTCCTTTCTATTTAAAGAGCTATCTGGGTTGTCTAAAATTCATCGATTCATTTGAGATCGATGATTATCTCTTCTTATTACTGGAGTTGGGAAAAAGTTCTTTAATTAGTTTAATGACAATTTATGGATCATGAAGAGGGTCTTACAAGATAATGCAATGGAAGAAGTGCAACTGTGAGAGGGTTCAGAAATAAGATTGCTGCTACTTCTCGGATAACGATCTAATTGATAGGAAATGTATATAGGAAAATATCCTATTAAGTAATAAAATTAGTTATACGGGGACTGTGCTATACACTAACTTAAGTTACACATTAAGTTAAAGTACCGTTTGGTAAAGTAGTTTTCGGGTCCCCGTGGCCTAGCATTCCATTTCAGAATAGTATTGTATGGGAAAGTTCTTTGTCGGAGAGTAGAGATACGGTAAGGTTATGTTAATTTGGTAGTTTCCATTGCCCCTGCCTAAAGTTTCCATTACGCCTGCATTGTTTCAAGAAATAGTTAACGGATATACTAATTCTTTAATAATTAAACTAATTCTTTCTTTGTGCTATTTCAATAACGGATGTTAAAGCGGATAAATGATTTTTTAACAAAGATACTAGAAATTGAAACTGCAAGGACAAAGCTTGAATAATCTTAGGATGTACTTTATTCAGCATGCACAACTCTCAGTGACTCTAAGCTAGAAGAAGTGAAGAAGAAGGTAGTCAACCAGAAATGTTGCAATAGAGGGTGTGTTTCTTTGATAATGTTCGAGGTAAATGCTGTATTAACAGCTAGTCAATACGTAGAGCTTTATAGCAGTTTGTGCAAACTGAGATTTGTAATAGAAATGCGTTCGTAAGCAACGGGAAAGCATTCCAGGTAGTATGAGGGCATATTGAAAAGTAATGCCTCTAGGTCTGTAACTGTTTTATTTGTTAACCGATTTTCAAAATTCTTTTTGTATCTGATACTTACATTTGTCCTGTATGTAATCCACTATTCACTTTTTGACAGAATCCTCATCCGTTGGTGACTAGTTCGGTGAACCCGTCGGAGAGGAATTCCGTGGTTGTTATCGACATGAGGATTGAATGGCATCTTTCTTTGTAGAACGTTATCCGAGGAATCGTAGTAATCTTAGTTCTGAAATCGAATATCGTGTAACTCTTTCACAGTTGCTCTTCTTCCATTGCAGAATCTTGGAAGACCCTCTTTTCTTGATCCGTAAACTGTCATTTAAATAACCAGAAAAACTTTTTTTGCCTACCATTTTGACTTCTCTGCAATCTCTTTCCTACCCAACGAGTTGGCTGGGTGCCCTAACAAACGATTCAATCAGTTTGAAACTGCGACTATAACCTCGGAACTAATTAAATTACACCAGTTACGTTTAGAACACAAATCGGATTTAATTTCTTATTAACAATTAAAGAAAATTTAATGAGTGGGATAAATCTGAAGTGAATGCTGTTTCGACGATCATTTTATTTCCAGCTAAAACAGTGTAAGGATATTTTGCTTCCCGACAATAACTTTATTATTAAATTCCTTTTTCATTCTACGTACAAAGGATTTTAATATTTCATGGTATTTATCTTAATTAAATTACTTGAAATACTATCATTAACAGTCTATTGTTGAATACTCTACCTTTTCATTTTAAGACGCAGAACACGATTAATTGTTTTATAATCTGTTTCGTTTATCAGCTTTTAATAATTTTATTTTCGTACTTCGTATTGAAAGTATCGAAGATCCACTAATGAGGATGGTTATTGCGATTTATTTCTGCATGATTATTTTTGCATTTAAGTATTCTGTTCAGTAAGTCTAGAAACCAGAAAATGTATTTGTATTTTTAATAGTTGTAACGAGAAATATAGATTCACGCGTATTCTGCCCGTAGTGTCGTCAGAACAACCAAATATCAGGTTATGAACGGAAGAGGGCAAGATGTTCTTATAATTTATTTTTACCTTTTAATATTTTTAGGGCAAGTAAAAAATTGGTGATGAAAGTCGGCCCTACGTATGATTCGTCGGTGTCCCATGCAAGTTTATTATCTGACGGTAATGATTCAAATTTCACTCTGCTCGAAATTGAAATTGCGCCATGCAAAGGATGACGAACCGTAAATTTATAACTTGCGTTTATTTGGGAGATAATGATACCAGTAAGGAAATTTTGTTCAAAATTTTTTAGTTTTAACACAGTCAAATATGTTGAAAAAGATATACGAGATTATTAAAATTCGACAGTTTGTTGACGACGATATGACCAATGGCTCGATAGACTCTTCATACTTTGCTACCAGGTGTTTATTAGCTCATATGCATTCAGTTGTTATCTCATCCACTATGTCTGAAATTTCCAGTATTGTTAAGGTGTACGAGACCGTAATTTAGATTTAAATGATGTAAATCATTCAGTCATCGAGAAAAGGGTGGGACGGCATGGGACATTGATTGCTACTTTATTCTAGCAAAGGAAAGAAAATCTTGGCGTTTTCAATTAAATTGTAATTTCAATTGTTAGACATTGTTAATAATTCTTTTGCAATAATGTCTACAATTGAAATCGTAAATTTAACTGGAGCCTCATAGATTTTGTTTTTGCTTATATTTTATCAATCGCCTCCAAAGATGTTTTACAATTTGATTTTTCAGGAATTGTACAGCGGTTAATGACAGTTACTCGACTAATATTACGTTTCCTGAATTCTGAATGCATGGTTGTAATTAAGTTTAAATCCATGAATGCTATCTAGGTGGAACAATTTCAATTTCGAGAATATATTAGGCAACTTAAAAAATACAATCAATTGATAAAACCAGACACATTAAACTCGGTGACCAGAAAAATGCTATCCTGAGCCGCGACAGTGAGTGTCAAATAAATTGAGTTGAGTTCTCTGGTGAAAAAAATACGAGCTTTGGACATAAGTCATGGCAACTGTTTTTTGTTTCGTGAGAATTCGAGCATGGGTGGAAAATGTAAAATAAAACAGAATTATTAAAGAATAAGGAATGGACGAAATGTACGGACATTTAACAACATGCCAATATTTAGCTCCTCATGTTTATTAAGGTAGTTGACATAACATTGTAGGTTTCATGTTCCAGAATAAGTAACAGAAATCAAAAAGAGAACGGTTATTTTGATATACGAGCATTGATCAACTCGGGTTACATCCATCCTGCACGGCGGTTGACTAATGTTAAGAACTGATTTAACATTGCTCTCTGTAGCCCGTGGTAGCCATTGCTTTGGCAACAACAATTATGCGCGCAGTTTGTTTAGCTTATCATGCCATGCAATATATTCTTCTACTTCAGTTTCATGATCGTTTTTTTATTTTAATATCATTTATGAAAATGAAATTTTAATAAAATGCCGATGTCTAACGAGATTTTAATAAATAAAATAAAAATTTAGTATCTAAAGAAATCATTTGAATATGCAATTTGTCAAATGCAGAAGACGGAAAAAAAGACGATGAACAAAACTGCATTGTGTTTGATAAAGATGACAAAAATTTAGAAAAATGTATAAAAATATCATTAATTTAACAAATAACAGCCACATAAATTGATGTTTGCTGTATTATTTAGTAGAGTTGCTCGGGTAAATAAAAGATATAGGAATATAACAGGTGATTCAACGGCTGAAATTAATTCTCTAAAATAATTTACGAAATTGAAATCATATAAGGTCCTGGAAGAAAGTATAAGGTCGCTTGAAAAAACAATGCTGTGTCTAAACCGCTTATTTGTAAGATTTGTTCTTTCAGAATATTGTTCAATAACACAAAATAAACAAGTATGTGTAAACTGAATCCATTCTAAACAAAAATAATAAAATTATAACAGAAAACGTCATATTTCAGGTATTTTGCCTGGAAATAAGTTTAAGGTCGGGATATATTTTGTTTTAATAGCCAATGAAATCGCCCTTTTTTTCAATAACCTTAATCATTCGGTTAGTCATGGAGTCTGTGAGTTGTTTTAATACTTCGGGAAGCATTTCTCCCCATGCCTTTTTCACTTCTGCAACAAGTGCTTCTTTGGTGTTGTATTGGCGACGATTCTGGTACACGATACGCACCAAGATACCCCATAAGTTCTCAATTGGGTTCAAATCAGGGCTACGGCTTGGCCAATCTAATACAGTTACTTGGGTGGCTGAAAACCATTCTTTTGTAGATGCTGAGCTGTGGATCGGTGCGTTATCCTGCTGAAAACCCAGTCGCCTGAAGTGATGAGAGGGGCATGCGGTAGTAAATTGTCTGCCAGCATGTCCTGGTACTTTAAGGAATTCATCCTTGTGTTTATGAACACAATAGGAGTTGTCCCACCCCGCGTAAATCCACCCCACACCATCACCGAACCAGCTTGCCTCTTGGAAAAATATTCTTGATTCCCACGGATATCATGCCAATATCGAGTGAAACCATCAGGCCCGTCTAGGTTAAATTTTTTCTCGTCAGAGAAGACGACATTTTCCCATTTGTCCCCAAAAGATACAAAAACATTTCTTGGCAAAGGCAAGTCTTGCATCTTTGTGAGCTTGTGTCAGTGGTGGTCTTGCCATCATCTTGGAGAGCGACAGATGAGGATCCGATGAGAGTACACGTCTCACAGTTCTACTTGTGCATTTTAAGTTCAATTGTTCTTTAATAACAGCCGAGGAATGGTGTTTGGTGAGGGCTAATCGCAAAGCCCTCAGTTTCTCTCGGCGAGCCATTGCTGGTGGTCTCCCTGATCTTGTCTTGACGCCATAATTGTCTTGACCTTTTAAGAAATTATTTACAATTTTTGCAGCTATTTTGGATCCAGTTAGGCCAGACTGCTTGAATGCCATAATTTGACCTTGAAAATCACAAGATACAAGGAAAATGTGTCAATAATTTTACTTTATCTAACTCAAGAACACCTATTTAGCAGGTATTTGTATAATTATGAGTCAGTGGTCGGCATGTCTCATTAAATTTAAGGGAAATAGGAAGCGACCTTATACTTTCGTCCAAGCAGAATTGCTGAAATTTCACATTTATTACTATAATTTTATTTTTTATCTTTACTATGGACTCTTAATTTTGTATAAATATTCTTTACGTGTTGTTGAACAATATTCCGAAAGAACAGATCGTAAAACTAAACGGTTTCGACACAGCAATGTTTTTTCAAGCGACCTTATACTTTCTTCCAGGACCTTATTAATTTTGAAACAAAAAGTAAAAATTTTCCATTTGTTATCGTTCCTGAAATTATCTTCAAATTAATTTACAAACTTGAAAGAGATATTTTGTTTTCTGATGAAAGAAGACACTGCAAACCATATTTCTTATCATCCCATTGCTCTGATTTCCCGAATTGTTATAACGTTTTTTTAGGAAAATTATGAAAGCTTATTTTATGACAAGAAATTTTTTTCTTAATCCGGAAAAAATTTCTCATTTATAGCCACATAGGCACAATAAAACAGGCAGTAAAAGTATTGACATGAGTAACACTGTCCGTAAATAATAATTTTTCATAAAATATAAAGCAAATAAGTTATTATTCCATTTAATTTATATACCATGTTTTGTCGTTTTTATAATCTAAAAAAAACAAAAGATTCCATCTTTGAACCTTTAATTTTTAGTTGCTAATTTTTCCCTAATGGAAATCATTAAAATATCGCAATTAAACGTAACTCTACTTTTCCATCCTATAATGTAAGTATTAATTTAATAAATTTGCCTGTTATTGATATTCTGTCTAGGTTTATTTCTGTCTTATACAAAGTGTAATTCGAACTGGCATATCGTAATTCTCCATTGCTTTCCTATAGTGCTGCATTAGGAAGGATTGCTTTCTTGCCACAACAATGGCGCCGAAACAGGAGTTGTCGCTAATCTCTCTATCTATTGCCCTAAACAATAGGAAATCTCAGAGCCATGCAACCAATGACGTATATTAAAGATAGACTCCGAATCCTATTGTTAAGAGCGGCAAAAAGTGAAGCAAATTGAGCCATGAGAGTTCTGGGCAGGAGTGAACCGTGGAGTAATTAGCTGTCTGGCTGCTTTGTTTTTGAAGATTTTGGGCCCGAGGAATAATTAATTCAAAACCATTCATCGAAGTCGTTCTGCGTACAACTGTACAAACAGACACGAAAAAGGATCAGGAATCATTTTCCACAAGCATAAATCAAAAATACGTAACTAAAATGAAAATACATAACTGAAAGGCGATCGAAACGAAATTGAAATTGAAACCATGATCGAAAAATTGTTTATAAAATATAATAAAATACTTCAAATGCAAAGTAAACGAAAAGATAAACTTATCAGTCCGTGATCGGCGTGTGAAAGAATTATTAATCAGCTACTCTCGTGTTTAGCCATGTGTTTTGCATCATCTTCACTCACTTTCCGCCATGACAGTTCTGGGCATGGAGCTTCCCAATTTGCTTCAAGTGACAACAATTGCTTCGGATTCTATCCTTAATATACGTTATTGCTATGAATGCACGGCTTCCTTGAAACATATGAAATTTTGTGATACCATCCCTTAGCTCTGAGAAAAAAAACATGACTTATGCCCAACCCTCGTAGTTTAAGTTATTTAGAGTGTAATAATTACCAATTATCATATATTCATAAATCCCTTTCAGTAAAACGATATTAATACGAACGTTTCTCAGAAGAGCTATTGTATTCTGCTATACTAAGATGGTAAGTCAGTAAGTAAGGTACAAATGGATATAAAAATGAAACAAAAAGGAGTGCTGATGTGAAACCTACTTTTATTTCTACGCATAATCTTCATGTACAATGCACTTACCCCATCGTTTAACAAACCCCACAAAACCAGCAGCATTAAAATTATGAACCAGCGGTGACTTTCTCACAATCTTCTGAGATCACTATGGCATATTATTTACCACATTCCGGTAGCGAAGTAAACAGTAAATACTGACTCCTAATGTGACATCCTCATGAAACTTCGTAATGCCATTCGACGGAGGCGACCAAGACTCCTCGTCAAAGGCGTATTGTTATTGCATGATAATGCGCGTCTTCATATTGCGAGCAAGACAACTGAGATGCTGTGAAAGTTCAACTGAGAAGTTTCGAGCATCCTCCATATAGCCGTTTCCTTGCTCCAAGGGACTTCCATCTGTTCGCTTTCAAGCTGTATAAAAGGAAGTTACTGCCTGTTCCAGGCAGCAGCTCAAAGAATTTTATGCTGCTGGTTTTGAGGGGCTTGTAAAACGATGAGACAAGTGTCTCATTGTACAGGGAGATTACACCGAACGACCAATTTAAGAGAGACACCCCGCTAATAGCGTGTTGCGCCTCTTTTAGCGGCGAGAACTCCCTGAATACGTGGGTTCGATCCCGGCCGAGGACGACGAGGATTTTTTCAGGGGGAAAATCCTGAGATCACGCACTTCCTTCGGAAGGGAAGTAGAGCCGTTGGTCCCGTGTAGTCGTTTGCCGGCTGCACGTTAAAGAACCCTTGCGAGGCAAAATTTGCGGCCCCTATAACGCCGTCCTGAAATGGCCATAGCAGTTGAAATGGACGTTAATACCAAATAAACCAAACCAAACCAACCCTGAATACGTGCTGGCAAATATTTTTCTAGGTGTTGAAACCGTTGCGGAGGAATAGCAGCCCAGGCTGACATCACAGCGTCCCTAAATTGATGCAGGTTGGAAGGTAGTGTGGAAAGGCGTCGGATGGTTCTCTCCACTTCATCCCATAAATGCTCGATCGAGTTGAGATCGGGCGACCCACTTGGCCACTTAAGCAGGTGGAAGTCCGCGTCCTGTTCCTTGAACCAGTCCAAGACCATTCGAGAACGGTGACAGGGAGCATTGTCCTGCTGAAACTGTCCGTCACCACCAGGGAACACAGTCGTCATGAACGAGTGCACCTGATCGGCAACAATGTTCAGGTAGTGTGTCGCAATCAGGGATGTATCTACGGATATCAGAGGACCCAGTGTGTCCCAAGAGAAGACACCCCAGACCAGCACTCCTCCTCCACCCGCCTGTACGGTTGTCTGCTAACAGAATGGGTCCATGGCCTCGTGCTGTCTGGCCAGATGCGCAGTCTGCCGTCCGCATGTAAAGTAGGAACCGCGAGTCGTCGGACCAGGCGACCTTCTTCCACTCATTCAGTGTCCAGCAGCGATGCCTAATGCCCATAGCAGGCGCGCTTTCCAATTTTG
Organism: Rhysida immarginata; assembly: GCA_023313115.1. Lineage (NCBI taxonomy): Eukaryota > Metazoa > Arthropoda > Chilopoda > Scolopendromorpha > Scolopendridae > Rhysida > Rhysida immarginata. The sequence continues at coordinate 1,220 of JAHWFO010057528.1, read as the reverse complement.
CGGTGACTGCGACGGTACCCGTACTGGCCGTCTATTGTTAAACCCAGCTCAGTGCAAGGTGCGCTGCATCGTGGGTTGGGATGGGATGCTCCCTCATTGAACTGCGCTGCAATTTGTTGGGCTGTTCCCGTCGTGTCGCTGTGGATGATTCGTGCCAGTCGCCGTTTGCCTCGTTCATCCACGGCCCTGTTGTGTTTGTTGGAAGTTGTTTTTTGGCATAACTGCCATTCACGAAATACGCTTGACACTGTTGCACGGGAAAACCCGAGGAAGTTTGCGGTTTGCGAAATCCTCAACTGCGTCCGTCGAGCTCCAACGATCATGCCTCGGTCAAATCTTTGGATCCACTTTTGTTGCTGACTGCAACTTGTGATCCAATGCATCCTTTTTATACACCGCTTCGGCCTATTCCATTGTTTGGGTGACACTGGGAGGCCGATCCATTTTCCGTAAGAGGTGTGTCTAATAAATTGGTCGTTCAGTATATGCGGAGAAATAAAATAACTTTCAAGTCAATACTCTTATTTGTTTCATTTCTATATCCACTTGTAACTTATTTACTTACTTTCCCTCGTATTTGGCAATGCACAAGCTAAATACTATTTAGTTCGAGAATAGAAGATTCCTTTAGTGCGTTTTTGACATAACAGTGTGGAATTGGAGTTTTCGTGAATAGTAGCAATTAAATTTTACTGCTGGAAATTTTTTAAACAGCGTAGCAATATAAAAAAAAGTTAAAGATGAGATAAAAAGACTAAAATTTATTAAAACTAAGACTTTATATCTCAGTCAAAGACATAAGAACTCGAGGATTTTTTAAATTTAATTACAGAAATGCCTACGATGGTGTATTTGAACGTATTTCCAGTTGCTATAGTGGATATTTCAGAAGAAAATTTGGTCAGTTTACTTAATTTTATTTCTTTTATATTTATTCTTGATAAACTTAATTGTGAATAAAAACTCTTTAACCACAACTAGAAGTAAGTTGAAAAAATACAACCTGTTACAACTGGAAGCGCTTTTCGAATGCCCTGCATTCATCATTCAGCAGCCTAAAGCAGATACTCGAAACCGGCCTGAAGCGAAGTCGAGGAGGTCTGGAAGATCTGACTTTAGGTTGACAATCGCTGGGTTTATATATTGAACGAAAGCCAATGAGTGAAATTATCTGCTATAAGACCGTTATCCTTTAGGTAACTTAGAAGCCCATTGGATAA
>JAHWFO010057527.1:61108-71914 GCA_023313115.1 Rhysida immarginata | reverse complement strand
AGTGTGTAAAGGGCACTGAATAAGAATATGCTTAATAGTCAATATTGCTCCACAGGGACACGATGGGGGCTGGTTCTTTTTTTTAATAAATGAACATAAGTAAGACGGCTGTAACCAATCCTTAGATCTTCTCGCCTGATTGAGAGACAGGGTACTTGCCATGGGGAAATAACACGCTTTATCTCAAATAGTTTATTTGCTGGGTTGAGAGGCCAAGACTCCTGCCACGAACATACAAGTTTTTTGTAGATCACCGGGAACAGATGTTCGATAACTGATAATAATTCAGAGACTGGTAAATATGTATTAGCATCTTTTGCTCTTGAGCAAAAGCAAGAGTATGAGCATAAGTAAGCATACTGAATAGGCACAGGAGCAAACGCTCTTACTATTGCTCTTACTTACACTCATGCAAGTAAGAGCAAGAGTGTGAGCAAGAGCGCTCATTCTGAATACGGGGATTAGGATTTATTTATATTTAGGTCTCCTCTCTCAGTGGTCACGCTCCAACGCTGGCAGTCGCTGGGGTAAACAGAATTAATAAATGACGTAGAGGAAAAAATAGCGCAAAAAAAATTAGGAAACAATTTTTTTGGGTTCTGTATTACATATCTAGGCATTTCTTAACAAAGCGGGAAATTCGCTTTCCTGAGCCGATATTATAACACGTGAATAAATACAGGGTGACCCAAAAAAATGGGAATTTTTGAAATGCGTAGTGGCAGCCTCAAGCAGGTGGCAGTACTATGGGATAGTGACCTTGAGCAAGTAAATACTTTGCCATTTTAGTAACCATGGGTCAGTGGAACGGGCAACAGCGTGCGTTAGCCATAAAAATATTTTTAACCGTGTGATCTCAAGATTCGGTAACGTTCCCTGGCCTCCTAGATCGCCAGATTAGTCCGTTTGTGATTTTTCTCTTGTGGGGCTATCTCACACGAGTGAGAATTAACTCGTGTGTACACGACTCGACCAAGAATTAACTCTGGATGAGTTAAAACAGAATTCAGGATGAAATTCACAATATCCCAGCTGAGATGTTGCAGGGGTCAGTGAGGAATATCAACAGCAGATTTCAAGAATGCATTCGTACAGGAGGACGCCATAAAAAATTCCATTAATGTTTCGTAAATGGCAAGTATACAGGTTTCAATTACTATGAATAAAATGTTTTTCTTCCATCACTCTTGGTTTTATTGGATTGTTAAAAAGTTCCCGTTTTTTTTGGCTCACCCTGTATTTATATATCAATTAGCTTTCAGAGATAACTATCTAATCTGCATTGTACACCATAAAATATCTCATTTAAAAAGAAACACAAGAAGATCGAAGAATAAAACCTCAACATGGAAAGTCACTCCAACTCCAACGCGGTTATGGAAACAGAGGAAGACTCGGAAGAGGACAGCGACGGCTCATACGAGACCTTCCCTTATAAAAGAACACCCACTTTACTACCCAACGGGGCTCGTCAATAAAAATACGAAACCGCAAGCTCCCTTAAATCGATCTCAGACCAAAACAACAGTTCACCCTTCTCCATCATACATACAGACTCCTGGAATAATCAATCCATATCCACCGAACAATGCCTTGACATTTATGTTATGTCCCAATACAATGTTATGTATTAGGAAACATAACTGTCAAGAAAACAACTCGGGCACATTTAAACTGATTTACGACTTATTTCCCAAGAGACAAATTACAAAACAAAACATATAGCCCAGTTTAAACTCTGGCGCCACTCATCCGTCCCTTACCGGTCTCATCAGGAAGAAAATATCCACTTAAATATGAAGATACCGCATTGGAATATTAATCGTGTTCGTATATACGGAGGGTTGATTCAGATAAAATGAGACGACTTTAAACGCCGCGTATGATCTTGACGGAATGTGATTTGCATGACTCGTCCACTGTTCATGGGGATTAGCTTTGTATACACTTGTTGCTGTTATATGGGATATTTCGTGCTGAAACATGGCTTCCAAAATCACAGCTTTTTGGGAAGGGTATATGTTTGGCCTTTCCGACGCTAACTTCAGTCTTTCGTGCATTGTGGAATTATGCAAACGAAATGGTATTGTGGTATCCGAAGCTACTGTGGGTCGAATAATCAAAAAGAACAAATTGCGACCATCTAATGAACGTGGACGAGCAGCAGAGGAAGCAGACCAGAAACAAGCCCCAGCCAACACGCCCAGCTCAGGTGGTGCGAGAAATCCGGTCTGAAGTGCTGAAAGAAAATCCCCGCACACAGAGAAGTCTAGCCTACAGGAAAGGTTCACTCTCCAGAATAGTTCATGACAATCTTGGGCTGGAGCGACGTCATAAAGCGCGCGGTCACACAACTGAGTGACTAAACACAACTGAACACTGCCAAGTCATCTGTGGCTTACTACAGGAAGATGGAACAGGAGACGGGCATACGAGTTATGCCCTTCTCTCATGTGCCTGTAAAATCTCCTGACGCATCACCGATGGATTTCTGTGGTTTTGGTCTCCTGAAACGACGGCTCGGAAGTCGCTGACCAAGAACCGTTAATGGGCTATGGAAAGTGTGTCAGCAGGTGTGGAACGAACTTCCCATGGAGTCCCTCAAACTCAGCCTACTTCAGTGGAAATTACGGTGCCGGGCGATAGTCCAACAACGTGGCTCTCACATCGAACACAACCGATGGTGGCGCCATGGTATTACACCATCGTAACAGAACTGCAAAGTCGTCTCATTTTATCTGAATCAACCCTCTGTAGCTACTGATACCGGACCTACTGCTGCTAGCTACAGTTCAATACTTCGTAATGTTAAATGAGACTTTTCTTTATAATGACCAAGAAATCGCAATCCCAAAATGGAATGTCTTTTAACTAAACCGTATGCACAGAGGAGGCGACATATTACTCGCTATCGTACAGAACCTACCAAGTCCCTTCAATTATAACTACTCACACGGAAAAGTTCTTCCGTCCTTAGCTGGCAGCAGGATGAGGCGATTGGTTGCGCAGCCAGTACGCTGCCTTATGTGCCGCGGGATTTCGGACTTCTTTATGATGTTTTTCCATGCTTTACGATCCATAGCGTCAATCCTGGCCTGGTTAAGGTCGAGTCGTTGGCTCTTCAGGTCGTCATCCATCTACTTGGCCTAAGTTTTCCTAGGCGCGGCCCGTTTAATATTTCATTGGGCGGGTGGTTGTCTCTAAATGAGTCTGGATGATAGTCTGTTGGTGCTCATTCTGCACACGTGGCCAAACCATCTTAGCTTTCGCTTCTAGATTTGATCGGTGATAGCTAGTTGGTGTAAACATCTTGCAGGGATGGTGTCATTAGTTTTGCGGTCGCAAAGTGAGACGCCCAAGATCGGCCGCAAGCATCGGGCTTAGAATAACTCGAGTTTATTCAAATCGAGTTTGAGGCAGGTCCATGTTTCCGATCCATAAAGAAGAATGGGCAGAGTCAGAGTCCGGAGAGTCGAACACACGGAAAGGTATCGATGACTAGCATTAATCTTTATATATATAGCGCACTTCCGTCTGTTTGTTTGATTGTTTGTTACTCCATAACTTCTGAACCGGGCAACCCCCGAGGCTGAAATTTTGCACAGAGGACCTCGAAGACCCAGAGAGTGTCTTGGGCTAGGTCCCGTTCACGTCCGACCTCCCGTTGGCCTCCTACGCTCTTCTAATAGATATTCAGATGGCAACAATATCGAAAAAATGGGAGATATCTCACCAACAATATGCACGGACCAACAAAGCAAGGCAAAGTTTGTGCCAACAATCGGTTGTTTGTGTTTCTATGTTGCGTCAACAAGGGCTGATACCGAGGCTAACGAGAAATACAGGCTCCGGCACTGAAAAGTCACCTGATCAAAATAGGTCTAACAACAATCCAACCTTCATTATTTCCAACAAACGAAAAAACACTGATTGTTAAAATATAAGATGGAAACAATTAAAGTTACATTGTTAATAGACCTATCTTGGTCAGGTGACTTTTCAGTGCCGGAGCCTGTCTATCTCGTTAGCCTTGGGCTGATCGTGACCACCGAGAGTGCATTGTAGCATCACATAGATAGTGCATTGTTATTCATATTTCTACCAATAATAAGCCCTGAATTTTGCACTATCTCGAGGCCTACGAGATAACAAGGCCTGGAAGCGAAAAAGTCACCTGACCGTCGGGGTGCTAGCAACAATCCAACCTTCATTGTCTCCATCTTGGATGTTAACAATGTGTTTTTTCGTTTGTTGGAAGCAATGAAGGTTGGATTGTTGCTAGCACCCAGATGGTCAGATGACTTTTTCGCCTCCAGGCCTTGTTGTCTCGTAGGCTTTGTTGTCTCGTAGGCCTCTATGATGATGTAACAATGTATTCAGTTTCATTGCGGAGGCCTTGTCTCTCGGTGGTCACGGGCTGATACGTAGCCGACGAAAAAGACAGGCCACGGCCAACGTTTCCTAAAGATAAGGCCTGGCGCGAAAACGTCATACATTGTTACATCATCATCCGAAGATACGTTTAATCGCATTTCTACCAATAATAAGCCCTGAAATGCTATTAAACGTATCTTTGGATGATGATGTAATAATGTCTGACGTTTTCGCGCTCAGGCCTTATCTTTAGGAGGCGTTGCCACGGCGCGGAAAAGCCACCTGATCATCCTAGGCTGAATAACAATGTAATCATCATTGTTTCCATCTTGGATTTTAAGAATCAGTATTTTTTCGTTTGTTGAAAACAATGAAGGGTGGATTGTTGATCAGCCTACCATGGTCAGGTGACTTTTCCGCGCAGGGGCCTGTCTTTTTCGTAGGCTACGGGGCTGATATTAAATGCTTGCTTTAAGGAGGCTTTAAGTTTTAAGGGGATTGAAAAATATAAGGACGGCTCAAGAGGAAGATCACTGTCTACATGAAATTTCTAATTGTTACTCCTGCCCCATTTATAATTATTGTTGTGTGGACCCAGTTGGCTCAGGCTCCTCCAAAGACAACGCTCACAGGCTTCTTTGAGGCCTGTCAGACTGACCCACTGGCAAAGACATTGCTGTATGCCGAGATGCCCAGGCATTTCCTCTGGACTGCTCAGAAGTGGAAGCTAAGGAAGCAGGGTGTGCCACTGGCCAACTTTCCAGGATATGTCACAGACGATGTGCTCGGGAGAATATACACTGCGCATCCAAACAATCGAGAGGCCTCTCACTTGAGGCTACTGCTGCACCATGTCCGTGGGCCCACCTCATTTCAAAACCTCAAGCTCATCAAAATTCGGGATGCAGCTGGAAATGTCACAGGCGCAAAGCAGTGTTCTACCTTTGTGGAGGCATGCTATCAGCTGGGCCTTCTGGAAGATGACTCACACTGGAAGCAGGCAATACAAGAGGCTGCACTTGCCAGATCCCCAGCACAACTGAGGAACTTATTTGCCATCCTGGTGGCCTCTTGCAGGCTAAACAGCCCCTTCACATTGTGGAATGAGCCGTAACCACCGAGAGAGAAGGCCTCTGCGAAGAAACGTAATACATTATTACATCATCATAAATAGGGCATTGTTATTCGTATTTCTACCAATAATAAGCCATAAATTTGCCCTAACTATGATGATGCAACAATGTATTACTTTTCATCGCAGAGGCCTTCTCTCTCGGTGGTTACGAATGAGCACAGGGAAAGCATGACAGAGGACTTTCTGCTCCAAGTAAGGCAGCAGAATCCCAATCTCACCGTAAACTATTCTGATGCCCTCTTCAACCAGACACTGCTCATCTTGGAGGAGAAGGTGAAGGCAATGAATGGCAACAAGATGACTCTGTACGGCTTGCCAGCACCTGTGACTAAGGATGTCTTGCGTGAGACAAGCTACGATGTGCAGGCCCTGGCAGTCTATGTATCTTGTAACGAGCCCAAGCTGACTCCTGATAAGAGAGCTGTGTACACTGCAATAACTGCCACGCTAACCAGTGGAAAGGGTGGAATCGCCTACTTGGATGCTCCTGGTGGAACGGGAAAGACATTTTTGCTCAATCTTCTCTTGGCATTTGTTCGCAAGGAGAAGAAAATTGCCCTTACAGTAGCTTCTGCAGGCATTGCAACAACTCTACTTGCTGGTGGAAGGACAGCGCATTCAGCTGTGACAGAATGTCAGTTAAAAATATTTTTTTGGGTGTCACGCTCCTCTTGGAAGCGATCTCCTCGCCTTAAAAAAAGACAGTGCGTCGAAGGAAACAATGTGCGCTATGTTTTCTAAAAAGAAAAACAATAAGAAAGGAACAATAACTGTAGTGTGACTCCTGAACAATTTAGTGAAGAACTTAATTCACTTGATAAACTTTCAGTGTAAAATTATCAACAGCAGTGTTCCCTTGATGTTTCTATTGAGCGGTCATCGTTAGGCCTATTGACTGCATCGGCTGCACATCTGTTTCGAATGACCTATTTTCAAATTTCCCGCCAGAGGGCCTGATGAAGAGCGGACCGAATAAAGAACGCTATCAATCATCAAACAATGACAGTTATCCAATCTTGTATCGCACGCGTGTCAACCTCTGAATCCTACCGGCATGCTTTTCGACCAGGTAAAAACATATAAATTAAGACAATCGACAATTGATTTTATCAGTTCGATGAAAACGCGAGCCCTTGCTCTCACGAGTTCGGTGTCGATTCGAATCCTAGATGAATTGGCATTGAGCAGTTCGACAGAGTTCGACTCATCGAAATCACGATTCTGGATTACTCCCTTGATAGTCGACAAATTTTCGGCAGGCATTCACTCCTAAACGATAACTCTAGGTGCGTCCTTCCGCGAGTTTATCCGAAGGAAGAAATATGCCCTCAACGGGAGCTGAACCTCCCAAATCTGGAGAAGCCAGGCTTAATCATGACTATGTCTACCGAGATTGCACCTCCAAGGACCCAAGGTTCGCTGCCAAGGTTCGCTTCAAGGAACGAATAGAAGCATTCCGGAACGAGTTCATGGGGAAGCACGCCCAGATCCAAAAAGAAATAGAGGATCTATGCACTGATGTAGAAAAAAATCTCCTCAAAGATTCAAGGGGTGACCCTTAGCTTTGAGAAACTCAGCAATGACATCATCAAATCGAACAAAGAGAACTTCGAGAGATTCGCGCAACTCATCTATCACGTGCCCGCGTACAACCTCGCCCCCCCCCCCCCAGTTTCCGAGACTAACAGCATGGACAATATAGATCCGGTAGAAAACAAGAATACCTCAATAAAAATGAAGCTAGAGGAAGAATCTCATGATGAGAAGAACTGGATACCAGTCATAAATAAAAAATCTCATAAGCAAGCGTCGCCCCAATCTAACAACAGGGAATTGCACACCAAACAGCCGCACTTTAACACGCCTACTCACAGCCAAGGCAATCCCACCTGCTCAGGGGAGACTCGTCGAACACCCGAGCACCCGCACTCAGCCAAGCGCGCCTATATCCCACCTATAATAGTGCGTACTCACGGGAAACCATTCGAGGACACTATTATGGAAATTCAGAAATATGTGCCACTGGACAAGATTACCGTACATTCAGGAAGAAGTGACACACTCAAAATCAAATGCATTGACGAGAGTACTCACAACACCATCGTTCAAGGGCTAAAAGCTGAGGGTACTCTTAAAATTCAGCATCACCAGCTGAAGAGTGAAAAAATGCTCAAATACGTAATCAGAGGAGTCGACATCACCTATGAATTAGAGGACTTGGCAACGGATATCAAAGGGGAAAACTACTTTCCTGAAAAGCTAATTCGTCTCAGTAAAGCCCAAGGAAACATTCAACTTCCATTGGTACTAGCTACTACCAAATACAGAGCACAACAGGACCTTCAAAAACATCAAGCGGCTTGGATCCCTGGCAGTCCAAGTTGAAGTCTTCAGGGGAAACAAACAGCCCCCTCCTCCAGTGCTTTAATTGTCTTCGTTTTGGACACGTGTCGATGGATTGTACCGAATCACCACGCTGCAACAAGTGCGCTAAGGACCATCAATCAGGGGATTGTCCCAACGTAAAAGGAGTAGACCCTCCCAAGTACATACGCTGCGAAGGACAGCATACATCGAGCTTCAGAAAGTGCCCCAAATTCCCAGGTCAAATATATCTCCAAGAAATGGATCTTATACCTCTGCAGTAAAGCAACCGGTTAAACCTGATCTGAGTCTCAGTGACCTGTCCCCTATGTGTAACAAGACAGAACAGATACACACCCTATTTAAGGAAGTAGGATCTAATTTCTCACAATTACAGGGGATAATTTCATCTTCATCAGCATCATAAAAAACCCACTATGGATTCAGTCCTTCTATCCGACATTAACTCGACTAAACTTCGTTGCACTATCTGGAACGCCCGCGGAATATCCAATAAAAAAACTGAACTCTAATTACCTCAAGAAATGGGATATTGATGTGGCGTTCATAACCGAAACCCACCTAAAACCGGTACAAATATTCTACTTACCTGGATTCTACATATACCATCGAGATCGCCCCCCGCATACCAACCAAAACACATCAGCTATTATCATAAAACAGAGCATCAAACATTCTGAAGCTCCCCCACTTCAAAATATTTCGTGTGAGGCAGTAGCCATTTATCTACATGACAACACTAAGGAAAAAATTAAACTCATATCCATGTACAATCCCCTCCCCCCGGCTCAAAACCAATGCTAGAGAACTAGACTTAATACTGGAGAGTAATCAACCAACAATCTTGGCTGGTGATTTGAATGCAAAATACCCCGACTGGAATTCGAAATGTTTGAACATCAACGGATATCTTCTCCAGAAATACCAGCAACAATACCCCGAAATTTTTATAAGTGGCCCTAGAGAACCCTTATACTATAATGACAGTTGCCCTGCCAGCGATGTTCTCGATATTGTACTCTTTAAGAACTGCTACTCCCCCTTCACCATATACACGGTCAACGACCTCTCCTCGAATCATCTACCAGTGGCTCTTAATCTTGAACACATGGACATCACTCATCACCCGCAGTTGATAAATCGCTACGACTGGAAACTGTATAAAGCTCTCCTCAAGGACAACCCAGCAGGACAGACCGATATCAATAGAAACATAGATACCCTCACGCAGGCTATCAAAACCGCAAAAAAACAGGCCACAACTAAGAAAGGAAAAGAAACAATAATCATCTGGCCTTACCCCCTAAAATTACTCAGCTTATATCCCAGAGAAATGAGATTAGACGTCTCTGGCAGAAGACCAGGCTACCTTGGGCCAAATCTAAATACAACAGACTAGCAAGAGAAGTTAAGGAAGAAAAAGAAGGAAAGGGATTTAATATGGTCTAAAAAAATTGAAACCCTTTCTCATCTGGACAACTCCCTCTGGAACATGGTTAAAACACTTAAGGGCAGTACCAGGAAAATTCCCCCCTTAAAAGACAAAAATGGCGCACTAGCGGTTGACAGTCATCATAAAGCGCAAGTTCTAGCTGAAGCTTTAGCAGAACAATTCATCACCCCCAAAATCCTCAATCCAAAGGATGCATTGCTAAATGGAGAAGCTGACGACACATATGAAAAATATCAAGCCAAAACTTATAAACTGCACCAACAACCTGCGTGTGTCACACTGGAAGAGGTTTTGATGCACATCCGAAATCTCAAACGCAGAAAAGCTCCGGGAAAAGATAACATCACAAATGAAGAACTCATAAACCTCCCCCTCAACATGCAGAAGACTGTTGCCAACATCATCAGAGACTGCTGCGATCTAGGCTACTTCCCTGAACCCTGGAAAAGTTCTATAATTGAAAACATACTCGAACCAGGTCTACACCCTTCCTCGCCATCCAGTTACCGACCGATCAGCTTACTACCAGCGTTATCCAAGATACTGGAAAAGATCATCATACAGCGATTCAACGACCACTGCGACATCAAGGGACTGAATCGAAATGAACAGTTCGGATTCAAGAAGGCGCATTCCTGCCAACATCAAACATGGCGCTTAACCAACAATATCAGCAATGCCCTAAATCTCTCCAAACACAGTGTAAAAGTATTCCTGGACGTTAGCAAAGCCTTTGATCAGGTATGGCACGACGGGTTACTGTTTAAAATGATCAGAGATGGATTCCCGGAGGACCTAATTGTCATGATTAGATACTTCCTCAGAGACAGACAATTCCAGACAAGAGTTGAAGAATCCCTCTCCCTATCTGGTCAAGTGCACGCTGGGGTCCCCCATGGCTCAATCCTTGGACCCACCCTCTTCAATTACTACACACAAGATTTCCCCACCCCGGATAATTGTCAGCTGTTCCAATATGCTGATGACACTGCCCTGATGTGTGAAGCTAACAGAATCACGCTGGCCATCAAAAGGCCTCAAACAGCACTTCAACTATGCGAACAGTGGAGACTCAGAATTAACACGGATAAATGTAAGGTCATATTCATTTCCAAAAAACGTACTCTCCCTCGAAAGCAGCTCTATGATGTCAACCTGAATGGGTCAAGTGTTACAAATACTTAGGTGTGATGATTGACAACAAGCTAAACTGGGGACCTCAAACAACTCACGCAATACAGAAAGCCAACAGGGCAAAATTTAGTCTGATAGCACTGCTCGGGCGCAACAGCGCCCTGGGTGGACAACAAATTATTATTATACAAATCGATCATCAGACCCATCCTTCTTTATGGCATGCCAGCTTGGGCAACTACTTGTAAATCTCACTAGAAATCCCTCCAAATTTTCCAAAACAAAGTGCTAAGATTCATCATAATAAAAAAAGAGGACGCCAAGA
>JAHWFO010057527.1:49946-61008 GCA_023313115.1 Rhysida immarginata | reverse complement strand
AAAACACACTGGAAATCCCTCCAAGTCTTCCAAAACAAAGTTCTAAGACTTATCATAAAAAGAGGACGCCAAGAAATCAGCATCAACCTTCTCCACATCGAAACAGCTTTTCCCCCCTTGGGTACAGTAGTTCAAGACCCACTGAAGAAATTAATCCCAGTCATAGAAACTCACGCTAACGAACTGGTGTCAAGCCTACTCAACCCCTCGGTGATAAGAAGAAACCCACGAAGGAAGAGATCTCCACTGTAGATCTTAGACGTCTCCTTCAGCGACATAAGCACCCCAATATTCCCGAGTTACTGGACCTCGTAACGGCATCATGAAGCAATCGACAATCCTAAACAAAAACGCCACATAAGTGGTGGCCCCCCTATAAATAATCAGGAAGACTGAGTATCAGGTCCCTTTCATGCTTTTAACCAAAATTCAGTGCAGTTCCTTAGGTTTCTAACTTGGAAGAGTGAGCATATGGGAGCTTCGCTCCAGTACCACTCGTCTTTTTTCACTCACTGTCCGATTGCCAATTGATTTTTATCCTTGCCTTGGTGATTGACAACATGAATCACTGCTCCACTGACTTCCTGGATCGATAGCATGGCCGACTTGGCATAGCAATGATCGATAGCAATTATCAGAAGAATTTGTAAGTTGATTACAGTTAAGATTCCTTATAAATGTATTTGACCACAGTGTTGACTCAGTTTGGAACTCTGAATTTAACTTTTGGGAACCTATTGAACTTAGAATTTTTTTGAACTGACTTTTAAAGATTTAGGGTTACTGTGTTCCTCCCTTCAAAAGGAACACATAACGCTTCTGCGTCTTGAAACTAGCGAAGAAATTAGAACTCTTTCGTTACGATCCAATATTATATGTTATATTTAATGAAATGTAATTAACTAAATAAATACTGAATATATTCCATTCAAATAAAATAAAGGTAATTCTATGTATCTATTCTACCTGATGAAAGATCAATGTTAATTTGTAATTTTATGCAAACTTTTTTTTTTGCCTTAATAAAATACTGTCTTTTCTTTACTTTTTGAACCTTATTTTCACACCCACTATTTACCCATTTTATTACACAGAATTCAAGTTTCCACTGAACTTGGCCAGTTCAGATGGAGTGACTTGCAACATATCAAAAGGAACTGGCCAGGCACACGTTCTTAAGGAGTGCAAGCTCATTGTCTGGGATGAGGCCACGATGAGTCATCGAAATGCTTTATGGCACATTGCAGGTGCACAACCTCATACTCAAGGTTGGCTCACCAATCATGCTCATTCGAAATATTCCAAGGCTGTGCAATGGTACCAGGCTAATTGTGAAGCAGCTGGTGAGGCATGTCATCCAAGCCACAGTCCTGATAGGTTGCGCCAAAGGAGATGTCTTCTTCCCAAGAATTCCAATTATCCCATCAGAGGAAACTATTCCATTCAAGAGGGTACAGTTTTCAGTGAAGTTGTGCTTTGCCATGACAATCAATAAGGCACAGGGTCAGTCACTCCGGACTGCAGGTATTGATCTGAGAACGCCATGCTTTTCACATGGCCAGCTGTACGTGGCATGTTCACGCGTTGGTAGGGACGATAACCTCTTCATCCTGGCACCAGAGGGAAAAACTAAAAATGTTGTGTACCAACAGGCATTACAGTGAGGATTCAGTTTCACAATCATAATCATTTGGGTCATAATCTCATTGAAAATTAAGGATATTTCTACTAAAGTGATTTTCTGTTGCAGTGATAATTTAGGATGCAGTACTTGATATAATAATAAAGGATACTTTTTGAACCGTGTTGTACTATTTATTTCCCGGGCAACGCCGGGTATCTCATCTAGCCAGACCCATTTCCCTAGTTAACTGTGAACGTCTGTTTCAATCGCTAAAAAACAGTTTTTAGTTATGGGCGACCTTAATAGCAAAGCCCTCATGATTAAAAGAGTAAACACCTTGAGCACATGATATCGCAAAGCAAGTTCACTATTCATTTACCCCCGGAACACACGTACACATCCAATAGCCCTTCTTGGAACTCTTCCACAATTGACTTAGCATTCTCAAGCCTTCCCCTCCCCTCCTCCAACTCCGTATTGCTTGTTCTACTATAATCAAAGTCTTATCCAGCAAGCATTGTCCTATCTCTACTTACTAGAGTAACTACTAGGAACTCCACACACACCTTCTGGCTTACTCAGCTCACCATACCTAATAGGATAGCACTACCGGACATAACACCGGTCTCTATGACAGATCTAACACTCTGGATAATAGCTCTTACTAAAAAGAACCCCTAGAGCTCGACAACACCTTCAGCCTCCCTAGTGGAACGATAATTGTACAATAGCAGCTACAGCAAGACAGGAAGCAAAGAAAACTTCAACCGATGCCAAGTATGTTGGCTAAAGATGAAAAATATTCAAGCAAAAACCCTTAAACAGGAAAAACAAACACTGGACCGCATACGCTCAGATATTTACAATGTTGGCTTTCACACCTTCATTGTGGAGTAACTTGATTATTCGTTGTTTCATTTTGGTCGACACATCGCTGCCCACCATTTTGTTTAAACAAACAATCGGTTGTCATGGCAACTGGATGAGTGGTGCTGCATTTGCATGATAGGCGGTAGTTGACATCCCAACAATGGAAGTTTAGATTTTTACAACATTGAAATTTACAAAAAAAAAAAAAAGTCCAGGTCAAATTTGAACGCCCCTCGTATAAGGTGAAATTTATTGGTGTTGAAACTGCTTATCTTAATGCGAAATTAGAAAGAGAAGTATTTATGGAAGCACCGGATGGCTTGGAAATAGATAGAGGATAATTTTTGAGAGTAATCGGAAGTTTATATGGAATACTCGAGCCTGGAAGATGCTGGTTCAATAAGTATCACAAGATGTTCGGAGGAGGAGAGCGAAACTGACGAGAGGCCGCGAGCAAGAAAGAAGGAAGAAGAACGGAATAGGAAGTGAATGGAAGAGAGACGGAAGTAAATTGGAGAGTAAAGGATAGAAGGCAATAGAGACGGGAGCAAGGAAGAAGGCTCTCCAATAATGTAAGGGCGTGAGTAAAAGTCCGACCGGTCGCCACAACAGGTCACGTGGTACGATCGGCGATCTGTCGGCGGCCGTTTGCTTCCGTTTCTTCGTTCATGGATAGCGCGGTCGTGAGAATTCTGCTTCAAAATGGCGTCGCAGCCAGTTTACTCATCAATTGAAGGCCTCGGTTGTAAACCTGGTAAGCGCCATTAAAATCGCTTTTGAGTTAATGCTAACGCTAGATGTTACTCCCTACAAGGATCGTTTTCATCAATAATAATACTTCAAAAAGTTACCAACAGAGGCGGGGGGATCACCAATTTTTCATGGTAATATCCCGAACTTTCGTTTAAAACCTGGTAAGCGATAACACACTTTTGGCACTTACCAGATTTTACAACCGGTCTTCAATTAATTTAGTACGATTTAAAATTGTGTACATACATAAATTTTCTTCACCCTCTTTTCCTTTTCGTAATCATTCCTTGTTTCTTGATGCTGCCCAATATGTATTTCGCCATCTCCTTTCTCCCAAATATATTTATTACGTCTCGGGCACTCGAAGACTTGAATTTTCTACTTTCGTCCGCCATTTTGATTCTACTCACCGAGGCAGCCGACAGGCGTTGGACTCCGGTCGCGATATGAAAACGCTCATCGCGACTGGTCGTTACTTTATGGACTTTTTAGACACACCCTAAGACGAGAGACTGTCTTTCACGAAAATGGGGAAGCAAGAGAGGAAGAAAGCGAAGGACACGATATTGAAACAAGAAATTAATTCTCCCGAGGAAGGTATAGGAAAGTAGCGGAAGCGCTGAGGTCATCTATTTTTATCCTTTTATCTGCACTTTTTAACCTCCCCCCATGTTTTTAATCGAAAAAATGATTTTCTCGAACGTAGTATTTATAAAATGAACAAGAGCTCTAACTTCTTTCGTTTCTCATCATTTCCGATCGAATGATATATCACATGCGATATGTTGCCATAGTTCTAAAGACCAAGTGACTGCCACCCCCACAATTCCGACCCTATTGGAACAATTTGGCCCAAACTTTACACCAAAGTTGATCTTGCTTAGAGGAATCTGCATACCGAATTTCACTCCCTTATATGCATAAATACGCGTAGACCTTTCGGTCCCCTCTAATTTCCGTCCGCGAAACTCCGACCCTAGTGGGCCAATCAAAACCGAACTTAATAGTGAAGGTGTACATGCCCTTAGTAAGCTACATTCCGAAATTCAAACTTCTACCTCAAAAAATGCGGAAATTATGAAGGGGACGGACGGACAGACAGACGGACATCGTGAAAACAGTAAGTAGCTCCATTCTTCCACTACTTAATAAGCGAAGGAAAGTTTGCGGCTCGAGAAGAAAACTTTATGCGTACGACGAGCCCAGTGAACTAGGCCGTAGACTTTGACTTGTGTATGCTCACTTACCTACTTACTTTTCAAACCCGCTTATCCGTTGGGGTCGCGGGGGCAGCAGCCCTATGGAGGATCTCCAGCGCTGATCTTCCGCCATCAGACGCATGTCCTCCATGGTAATACCCAAGCGACTCGAACCAGTACCGCCTAGAGAGAAAGCCTGCGCACGGAAAAATCACCACCAATTTTGGGCTTATTATTGATAGAAATACGATTAACAATACCCTACCATAGATGATATAACTATGTTTGACATTGCCGTGCGCAGGCTTTCTCTATAGGTGGTTTTGCTCGAACCCAGATTCTCCATGTATTCTAGCCACCTGATTCGAGGCCGACCCCTTGGCCTCTTACCAACCGGCTTGGAAAATAACAACTGCCTAGGAAGACCAGCGCAACTGAGATCTCTCTATGGGGAGAAATAGCGGCTCAACACATAATGACTCCCTTATTGTGCTGCTGTGCATTCTGTTTAGTAGGGTAACAACTGCCACGCCTCTCAAGAATCTCATTCCGGCTGCTTGTACCCGCGATCGCACTCTTTCAGTCATTATCCAAAACTCATGACTATAGGTGAGAATGGAGACAAAATAGATTTGATAACGGAGAGCTTGGCTTTATTTCACAGCTCACGTTTCGTTACCACGGATTGCCACAGCTCACGTCTGACCAGTGGCGGCTCGTACCTAAAATTTCTGGGGGTGTTGCGTCAGAAAACTGTAATTTTCTCACGAATTAGGGAATAGCCAGTGACATTAAGCTTAAGGATCATGTAATATACATGTATAAGAATAGTATTAAAGAAAAAAAAAGATGGTTGGTTGGTTGATTGGAATTTTAGGGCGTCGGCTGCTATGGCCATTTTGCGCCCGACAGAAAGTTTAAAAACCAACAGTTTAAGGGGCCAAAAGTTTTAAAAAGTCAGATGAAAAAAATATATAAAAACTTGAGTGACAAAGATGGACAAACAATAAAAACTATGACTATGAGATTTTAAAATCATTAATAAATATAAAAACAAACATTTTTCGCCAGGGTTCGCCCGTAATAAGAAATATTAGCATAGGGCTGTGTAAGTCATTAGTGTGTAAAGGGCACTAACTGACTATGAAATAGGTAATTAAAATCTATTTTCTTCTGAGTTGACCCCTAAAAAAAAACTGATGAATATGATTAGTGTGTAAATGGCACTATACTTAATGATCAACTATATACAATGCAAAAGCAATAAAAGGATGACTATATGAATTTAAAAACATGAATAATTTTTAAAAAAAGAAACACTTTTTTAAAAATTATGGGGTTGTTCCCCAACAAAAAATCTAGGGAATGATTCAGCCCTAATGAGCGTCGTAACTTAGTGTGTAAAGGGCACTGAGTTAGAATATGCTTAATAGTCAGCATTGCTCCACAAGAACACAACGGCGCTGGTTCTTTTTTTAATAAATGGATGTGAGTAAGACGGCTATGACCAATCCTAAGCCGAGTAAGAACGACATCTTCTCGCCTGTTTGTTAGACAAGGTAATGACCACGGTGTGATGGCAGGCTTTATTTCAAATAATTTATTAGCAGGGTTCAGAGGCCAAGAATCCTGCCAAGAAGATCTGAGTTTTTTGGAAATCACCGGGTACAAATGCTCGGGGATTGAAAGCAATTCAGAGATCGGTAAATGAGTAATCGCGTGTTTTGCCGCCTTATCGACCCGTTCATTTTGTAGGATACCCATGTGACTAGGGATCCAGACAAAATGAATACTGGTACCTTGAGAATCCAGGTAATGAAGATATTCCTGGATTCTTTGAACAAACGGGTTTATAGAATTAAATGATTCCAAAGATTGCAAAGCGCTCAGTGAATCAGTGAATATCCAGATGTTTGAATTTGGATAATTAAAAGCGAACTCTAACGCTTTGGCAATGGCTACCAATTCCGCTGAGAAGATGGAGAACTCGTTTGGCAAATGATATGAAAATACACTGTTATCTATAAGGAACGCACAGCCAACCCCGTCCTCTGATTTGGACCCATCTGTATATATGTGGAAGCCATCAGGAAGGGTTTCTAAAAAAACCTTAAAGAGTGCGTTAATTTCAGCTTCCATAAAATTTGATTTTTTCCCAGCAAATAAGTTGTAATTTATGTCTGGTTGGGGGAGAATCCACGGAGGGACCTCTCTGACCTCTCGGCTATGCATGGCGGGAAATGAGAGGTTCAGGCTCTCCAGAAGATTATGGAACCAATTATTAATGCTTCTAAAAGAGTGATGGGGAGGAATACTAGGTTGATCAATAAAACAGGCAAAAGCTGGATGTTCACTTTCACCATATACGCGAAGAGCATATTTGAGGAGGAGTTTGGCTCTTCTAAACCATAATGGGGGTTCAGAAGCCTCCACATAAAGGCTCTCTACCGGACTTGTGCGGAAAGCTCCTGTGGCAATTCTTATGCCTCGGTTATGGACGGGATCTAACAGCTTCAAAGTGCTCTTTGAAGCTGAGGCATAAACAATGCTTCCATAGTCTAATTTAGATCTAACTAGGGAGCCGTATAAAAACAAGAGCATCTTTCTATCAGCGCCCCATTTGGTAGCGGAAATAGAGCGCAAAACATTCATGGCTTGTAAGCATCTCGCTTTTAAATTTCGAAGATGTGGGAGCCATGATAGTTTCCTATCAAAAATCAGACCCAAGAATTTGTGGGAGTCCACCACTGAGATCAGGGATCCATAAAGAGTTAGTTCCGGATCTGGATGGAGGCCTCTTAAAAAGCAAAAGTGGACGGCCCTTGTTTTTTGGGGTGAAAATTTGCAGCCTACTCCGTTGCTCCAGGTAACAAGCTTGTTGATGGCCATTTGCAGTTGACGCTCAATAAAAAACATTGAGGACCCTCGACAGTAGATGGCAATATCGTCAACGTACAGGGAATAGTTCACAGTAGATGGAAGTTGTAAACAAGCCTCATTAATAGCAATGAGGAAAAGGAAAGGACTCAGCACACATCCCTGTGGGACACCATTATCCTGTGTAAAAGGGTCTGAGTGTGTTGACCCAACGCGAACTCGGAATGTTCTATTCGCCATGAAATTACACAGGAAAGAGGGAAGATGTCCTGTAAGGCCGTATTTACGCAAAAGTATTGCTATCCCATGCCTCCAAGTTGTATCGTAGGCTTTTTCCAAATCAAAGAAAACCCCTACGACATGTTGTCTATGTCTCTGTGCAAATTGAACCTCATGCTCCAACCGTACAAGGTGATCAACAGTTGAGCGGGATTTGCGGAAACCGCACTGAAACCTAGACAACAGGTGGTTTTTTTCTAGGTACCACATAAATCGGACAGAGACCATCCTTTCCAAGACTTTGCACAGACAGCTGGTTAACGCAATTGGTCGATAGTTTGAAGGGCAAGAGTGGTCTTTATTTGGTTTTGGGATAGCAATAACAATTGCTTCTCTCCACGCAGTTGGAATCTCTCCTAGTGACCAAATGTAGTTGTATAACGAGAGTAGGTGAGCATAAGCTTCCCTCGTGAGATGTTTCAGGAAAGCGTATAAGATTCCATCCGGGCCTGGCGCAGAATCTCTGGAGCAACGGAGAGCATAATGCAGTTCCCCTAAAGAAAACGGGAAATTATATTTTTCGAGGTTTCCAGATTTGAAATTTATAGCATGCGATTCTTCGATATGTTTTTGTCTTTGGAAGTAGGCTGAGTAATGTTTTATTTGTGAAACCTCAGCAAATGCCCTTCCGAAGATATTAGCTACCTCTTTCGGGTCAAAGTATGTATGACCATTTTCAGTGAGTGACGGGAGGTTATCTGGGAGTCTTTTCCTATTTATTTTCCTAATCATGTTCCATACTTTTTGAAGAGGAGTGTTTTTATTAATGGAGGAGATATAATCTCTCCAACAGAGTTTCTTGTTATTAGAAATGATTAGTTTACAATTGGCCCTTTTTTTCTTATAAGTAATAAGATTCTCAAGAGTGGGTTGTGCGGAAAAAATGCGGAGAGCTCGCTTACGTTCTCGAACCGCTAGGGCACATTCTTCATTCCACCATGGCACTGGGATTTTGGTGGACGAGGATTTACACTTAGGAATGGATTCTTCTGCCGCATGAAGGATGCGGGAAGTGAAATCCTCTACAGCCTCATCTACAGATGGAAAGGATGTTTTATTCTCAAACTGTAGATGGGATTGGAAGACCTGCCAGTCTGCTTTATCCAATTTCCAACGTGGTAAAGGGTTGGAAAAAGAGGAAGAACTCAGAGATATACTAATCGGGAAATGATCACTACCATGTAAATCGGACAACACGCTCCAGGCTAAGTTAGGTGTAAAAGATGAAGAGGATATAGATAGATCAATGCATGACAGAGAGCCATTGGCTGAGTGGAGGAATGTTGGAGAGCCATTGTTTAACAAATTGACGTTAAAAGCATTCAAAACTTTTTCTATCATATATCCTCTTTCCGAGAGCTTTATAGACCCCCAAATGGGATTATGGCCGTTAAAATCCCCCAGAATAAGAAAGGGGCTTGGAAGTTCACGCATCAGAGATGACAAAGATGTTTCGTCCGTATATTGATCTGGAGGTAAATACAGTGAACAAACAGTTAGAGGTGAGAGATCTTTGAATAAGACTCTAACTGCTACCGCCTGAAGGTTAGATTTTAAATTAATGGTGGTAAAAGGCAAAGATCTTTGAACTAATATGGCAACACCACCACAGGCTTTATTTCCCGAAGTATAATCCTTCCTAATAAAATTAAACCCTTTTAGGGTAGGAGACTGGGATGGCAAGAGGAACGTTTCTTGCAAAGCCAATAAGGAGAAGGAGGACTTATTGACTAAGAGCTTTAGGTCTTCTAAGCGACAAAAGAATCCATTAAGGTTCCATTGTAACAGTGCCATGATGAAGGTTTTAAGATGTAGGATTAAACTCCCGAGATAACTCCATCTCCTCAATAGGAGATATCTGTACGTTTAAAGGGAAGTCTGGCCCTCCCCCCAGAACTGGAGAGTTTGGTGTAGTCTCTACTACACGTTTTTTGGAGGGGTCAGAGGAAGGTGACATCTCTGACGAGCGTTTCTTCCCATCTTCTCTCTCCGAAGTTTTTGGAGGAGTTCCAGGTGGTGCAATTGATTTCGAAGTCCGACTAGTGCTAGCAGATGGTTTTGTGGAAGTGGAAGTTCCACAAGAAAAGTTTGCAATACTCAAATCAGTCATCGTTTCAACTGACTTAACAGAAGGACGACTCTTAACCACTGCTGCATAGTTACGGACTTCATTCTGTTCTACCTGCCTACGTGCTTCCGGAAAAGACAAACCCCCGAGGACACGAACCTCTTGGATCTTCTTTTCCTTCCGCCAAATAGGACAGTCTCTTGAAAGGGCAGAATGGGCTCCCTTACAATTACAACACCGGAACTCGTTAGAACAATCTTCCATCTCATGTCCAGGCAGGCCACACTTGCAACAGACTGCATTAAAATGACAGTTTGTTCTCGTGTGGCCGTACTTCTGACATTGGAAGCATCGCAACGGGTTGGGGATAAAGGGTCTCACGTGACAGTGAATATAACCGATGTAAATGGTATCTGGCAAAACTGTTCCCTCAAAGGTAACAATGAAGGAATGCGTAGGATGAGGAACACCATTCCTCCTTGGAGCGATCCGGCGAATGTCAACTACAAATTGATCTCCCAATTCGGCAATGATTTCCTCGTCCCCCATTCCTTCCAGGTCCTGGCACGTGAAGACACCTTTCTTGTAATTCAAAGTTGCATGGGGAGAAACCGAAACGGCTTTCCCTGCAAACTTTTTCAAGGATAGCAGGGTGGTAGCTTGCTTATCCTTAGAGACTTCAATAAGAAGATGGCCATCGAAAAGTCTCTTAACATGCTTCGTATCCCCAACGAGGCGATTAAGTTCTTTTGAAATTAGAAATGGGGAGATGGTCTTAAACGACTCCCCACTTGCCAACTTCATCACCAAAAACTTCGGATTTTTTGGCGGTCTACGACTCGATCTCTCTGCACGATCGTTATTTTGTTTTAGATTAACATTCTTATTATTTTTACCCATAGTAAGTTGAGTAAAGTTTCATCCCCCTCGCTCCCCACCCACCACCGAGCCCAACAAGGGGATGCACATTGGCACCAGGGATACGAAGGGGATATAGGCAGCGCCTAACCCTATGGCCGAAGCTCCAAGGAGCAACGACCAGCCGATTGATCTGGACGGGCTCATCCAGACCACCCATCCTTCCGAGAAGCAGGGGCCAAAGTGGTGTGTTGTTCCGGAAAGCCTTCACTCAACCACCAGGATCCCCATATCCCCAGAAGTAGGGTCGCTGCGCACGGCAAACACGCAGGTGGACGTACTGATCGTAATGGAGGCCATGTCAAAAACATGCCTGCATTGCGAGCACCGGTCCCTTTGGGAGGGTCCACAACCGACCGGACACTTTTAGTCTGGCCTCTCTGCTAAGGCCTGTCTGGCATGGGTGACCCGATCCAGCATAGCCCTTAGCGTCACTGAGGCACTCAAGCCCCTCCACCACGTCAAGGTAGTGCC
>JAHWFO010057527.1:0-39807 GCA_023313115.1 Rhysida immarginata | reverse complement strand
CCCTTTCAACAAACAAAAGAAATAAACTTTGGATACATCCCTATTTAATGGTTCCTTGTCGTTTCGTCACACGTTCAGCTCGTTGCATTCACTTTATTCCAGGATCGTTCTGTCACTGACTAGACACATTTAGCTCGCCATCTAGATAGCGGGACCAGTTATATTATACACTCACCTGCCTAATAACGTGTTCGGCCCCCTCTAGCCCGGATAACGGCGACGAGCCGTCGTGGAAGAGAGTCTATCAGTCCCCGGAACACATCCCCAGGGATTGCAAGCTATGCCGCCTCCACTGCACTCCATACCGATGCTGCATTTACCAGTTGTGTTGGTGACAACCTGACAGATCGTTTGATGACGTCCCACAAATGTTCAATATGATTGCAATCTGGGGAACGTGGAGGCCAAATCATGTCATGAAGTCGGTAGAATGCTCCTCCAGCCACTGCCGTGTCATAAGGGTGTGTGTGGAGGCGCATTATCTTGCTGGAAGATGCCATCGCCCGCGGGGTAAAAACATTTCATGAAGGGGTGCAGGTGGTCCCCAAGCAAGGGTGTACCATGACTTTTGGTGAGTGAGTGTATATGGATAATCGTTGCACGTATAGAACATACATTATACTATTTAATTTGCTTCTTTGACCTATCACCTCTTTCAATAGCATCCTATATACAATTCTTTTGAAAGCACAGCATCCTAAGTGGCAAAATGGTTCTTGGACGAGTTGAATATGTCAAGTTGACTATGTGACAAAATAATCTTCGGGTGAAATGAATGTGGCGATTTGAATGAGACGACGTGATTATGACCAAAAATTACAGTACGTATGGTATAACCTGCTGCAAATAGGAAATTCTGATGATATTGTAATTTATCATATTTCACCAAGATTTCCAACTCTCCCATTTTAATTTCCTAAACTTGTTTTTTCCTTTTTTCCCATCTTTAGTTTCCTTATTTTGGTTAAATACTCATTTTTTTTCCAAATGCTTTTCTCCTCTGCCTATTTTTTTGTTTTTAATCCGATTAAAATAAACGAGAAAATTGCCTTTACCTTTCTAATTTATAGGTTTGCCTCTTTTTTTCTAAATTATTTGTAATGGAATTTCTTTTCTTTGGAAAAGTCTAATAACTTAAAAAAACAAAAAAACATGTGTCTTTGTGGTTTTGGCTGGGTGAATGACAGAGCTAACAGAAATAAAGATGACAAAGGGTGAAGAAAATTTATCATAGGGACAGAATTTACTGAATTGGCCAATGAAGTGTTAAGGTGTAAACATGTGATGTAGAACCTTCGAGCATAAAAATAGAACACATTGGCGATTTTTGTCGCAGCGACTTCTTAACAATAGGAGGGTTATAAGAGTGCAATACAATGGCTAATGAATAGCAAATTAACCTCTTCTGTGCCTCGAGCTAAACACCTGCATGTCGCGGCTCTGCAGTGTCGAGAGACAACCGAGACATTTCCAGGAATGCTTTCAACAATTCTTTTATTAAATCCTTCTTTTGTTAACCAGGTCCCCCTCTTTTGTTAAAGAGCCGCTGTGACAAAAATCGCTAGTGCACTGACTCATTTTCACAAAAATGGCTGACCCAAATGAAATAAAAAAAAAAAAGTAACATGAAAAAATTGAATTTGAAAGGGTTTGCTGTGACGTCACACTTATGGAAACACCCCCCTCCCCCCGTGTCACGCTGTGTCACACTTTTCATACCCCCTCCCCCCCTAAGAGCGTGATGTATTTCTTGAACGTCCCCTAGCTATAACAGAGCACGGCGACCCAATCGGGTTTTGGAGCTCAAGGGCGGAATCTGGAAGGCAAAGAAAAAACACACACATAAGAATCAATTATTACTTATTAAAGGAATCGAGTTTTTCTTTTTGTCGTAGACTAGATTCACTTCGATTCCTGAATATATACTATCTTCCTAAACTCTTGGTCCTTCAGGAACTAATTAAGACTAGAAGAGTTTATGTTTAAGCATTCAACAGAGGCTATATTCACAGACTTATGAACTAGGGCACACTTACACGAGAGAATCTCCGATGAAGCCAAGCGCGACTCGCGGCATGAGATCTCAGCGCGGTCGCGACTTGGACTCGTGGGACGTCTCGGGATCCCAATTGTTCCGCTCCCGGCCTGTGCTGAAGTGGCCCTGAGGTCCGCTTCGATTCCTTCGATGCACTCGAGCTGAGCTGTTTGTCTACTTTCGGGCTGAAGGCATGTCCTGGGTTCCTGCTGTGGTCTCCTTGACAGGGTATGGCGGCGGGGTTCCGTTTACGGCGCTAAACGAACTGGCCTGGTGCCTCTGATCCGCGGAGCGCAATTTCGATATGTCTCTGCACTCGCTTGAGGGTCCTCAGCTTTCGTGACGGCCTCCCGCACTCCTTGATACTTGTCCTCGTCTTCTATGGCCTTATCTTCCTCAGACGGGACCGGACTAGAGTAGTCAGTCTTTACTTTATGCGAATGACAGTCTCTTTGACAATTACTATTAGCGGCATTAGATTGAGAGCTTATATTGTAAAGTTCATAATCCTTAGCACTCGCCTGGGTATTAAGAGTCCGCTCTCGTTTCTCTTAATACCCAGGTCCGCTTTCCTCTCCATCGGTCACTGCTTCTTCCTAATCGCTTAACCGGCGGAGAGCCTTGATTACCCCCTGTCGATGTCGATCCGTTCGTCCGTGTTCCGGAATTTTGATGATCCTCGTTCGCTGGTCCCTATGGCCTTCACGATCCGGCTTGCGAGAATCCAACGCCCTTCTTGGCTGGGAAACACCTGCACGATTGCTCTCGTACTCCGACGAACTAATACATCCTCGGGCTCGTTTCCTCCGATTCTCGTCAAAACTCTGCGATGTCGTGGATAGGTCTCTCGGGTTCCTCTGCATCGATGTCGTTGTCGAACTCGGGGCCTTCTATTAACGTCTGATTCGGTCGGCGAACATATGCGAATTTGGCACGGGGAACCTCTCTTCCGCTGTTGGAGCTGAGGCTGATAGTGTTGCCTCAGCGAAAGCCTAATCAAGAGGTCTCAGAATCTAGGCGTCCAGGCGCACAGACTGTAAGTGGCAGGCAGCCCATACAGGGCTGCGTAGCTTATCCAAACGCCTCAAAAACGAGGCCCGTTCACAACTGATAAAGTATCAGAAAGCCATCGGAAAGGTGAAAAGGAAGGTCTGGTCTCCTCCGATGATCTCGCATAAAAACTATGATGTGGTAAAGCGTTTCTTGAACGTAAACGAACCTAGCCGTGACCATTCGAGGAGGAGAAAGGATCGAAGTTGAATGGCCACTTTCCTCCACACGGTCGAGAGTGATAGAGGATGGCCCTGCGATCGACTCCAACGGGGCAGCTAGAGTTCTTTATTAATGAAGGCGATCGCAATAGCTAGGTCCGGTTTAAATACCTCGCCAGTGAAATCGTTTAAGAGGAAGCGCACAGACTGATATGAGAAATGTACCAGCCCATAATGCTGCCTCAAACGATCCCAGATCGATTTTGCAAACGGGCACTCGTAAAAAATATGGCTGATTGTCTCTGCTACGCCGCACACGGAGCATCCAGCAGACCTGACCACCTTCCACTGAAACAGACGTTGAAGAGAATAAAACCAGTGATGCAGCAGCCGCCATTGATAGTTGAACAATGTTTTCTCAAAGGCAAAGGATTTTAAGGCGTCATGACTGCTGCCCACACGGACGATCGGGAAGAAGTCAAACGATGTCGGTCGATTCGCCAGGGTCAGTCTGCTGAAAGAACCATGCAAGTCGAAGCATTCCCCATTCCTGAGGATCAATACGGCGTAACATCCAGGATTTGTAATTAACATACGGTAATTTCATTACTAAGTCCAGGCTGAAGGCTTTGTAAATCAGACTAACAAGGGAGATAACGGAAGCCTATTAACCTTGGAGAAAAAACTTAGGTGTAAGAAGAAAAAATTCACCCATAAATGGGGAGGGCTAAGGAATACCCGAATCAAGGCAGCCAGTCTGGCCGCAATGAGGTATCGCTTAATATCGGGTAAACCGAACCCTCCTCTCTCCAAGGGAATAAAGAGAAACACTGCTCTTAATGAATGACGATGCTGAGCAGCTGTCGCCCAAACACAGTCCATTTTTGCCCCACGGAGTCTCATGAGAAGATTATACGAAGGCAAGGTGAATAGGCACTTAGATGTTAAAACTGGAAGCACATGAGTCTTGATGTATCTCACCTTGACAAACGTTGATGTTGAAAACCGGAAGTTTTGGTCAAGGCGAGAAACGCACTTTTCTACCACTTGTTGCCATTGCATAAAGTCCATATTCGGTTTGAAGGAGAACACGTAGCCCAGCACTGTAATTTGGTCACACCATGATATTGGGAAATTATTGAGATAATCTGTGGTCCAATTCCCAATAGCAATTCCTTTAAACTTGACGAGGTTGATGGTGCTCTCTGTCGAAGTACTAAAGTGATTAAATGTTTCTTTGAAGATGCTCAAGGAATATGCGTCTGACGCAAAACTCACCACGTCATCTGCATAGGCTAACGACCTGATGGTTATCGATGCAGCTGGAAGATCCTATCCTCGAACATATTGGTGGCGATTTAGATATTGTAATAATGGTTCCGAATAAAAGATGTATAATAAGGGGGAAAGAGGACACCCTTGCCTAACACCTTTAAGCAGGCTGAAAGTGGTAGATATGGAACCATTAATCGCCACAGATGATGTGGCCGAAATATACAGTGCGGAAATAGTCATGGCAAATGTCCGAAGACGAAGGTGTCGAAAAATGTCAAAAAGGAACTCGTGGTTCACTTTGTCGAAGGCCTTTTCTTGATCAAGGCTTAATACAGCAAGAGTTTGATGACGAACCCACGCCTCTTCCATCACACACCGAATCATAATTAAATAAATTATCGGACATCCTGCGCGATGGAATTGAGCAGAATTGTCCAGGATTGATAAATTCTTCTGCGTAGATTTTTAGTCTCTGTTGCAAAACTTCAGTGAAGACATTGTAGTCGGTGCTGAGGAGGGTTATTGGCCTCCACTGGGTAACAAGCTCTGGATTCGGCGCTTTTGGGAGAAGAATGATTTTCCCCATGGTGAAGTCTGGTGTGATGGAAGACGGGTCTTTGATGATCGAATTAAACACTTGTATCAAGAAAGGCCCAAGAAGTTTCCATGTCGCATTATAAAATGAGTATGAAATGCCATCCATACCCGGGCTGGACTGATGACGGCCGTCCGCTGACAGGAACCGCCTGATGACAGGCCGTCCGCTGACTTCGTCTTCGGAAAAGGGACGAGAGATCGACAGGTCAGCATCCTCAGAAAAAGCTCTTAGTGCCTGAATCCACTGCTTCGTGTCGGCTGATTGAATGATTGGGTTATAGAAAAAGGATGAAAAATGGGCGTGAAAAGCTGACATGATGTCGTGGTCAGAATTCACTTTCCCATTTTCCACCACCAAACGATGACATCTTTTTTTGTAGACACGTCATCTCTCCTCGGCGAACGCTGCTGATGATAAATTCCTGACGTCAGTCGCCCAGGAAAGTTTGGCTCTGAGCGCTGCGCCGGCAGCCTTCCGGATCATTAGATCGTTGATCTCGCTCTTCACCTGACGTATCTCCATCTCGAACTCCTCCTCCTTCGGGGTGGATACTTGAAGGAGCCGAAGGATCTCTTGTAACATGAGGAGATGACGACGTCGACGACGAGCAGCATCTAACCCAATTTTCCGAAAGAAACGTTTGATTTTGATTTTCAGTTCTAGCCAAGAAGCAAGCGTAGGAGGCACATTAAGAAGGAGTTTTTCAACAAACTGAACAAACATTCCCTTGTATTCTTCTTCGTCGAGCAGAGAAACATTCAGAAACCAATTGCGATGGACTGCAGAACTTGTAGATGATGCTGGAAATGGAGGATTCCATAACCACATGATGGCACTGTGGTCGGAGAATGAACATGGAATTACCTCCATTTTACCCGGCGATCCAGCAAATGCATTGTCAACAAGAGAATGGTCTAATCTTGGAAAGTGGGCCCTTGATGGAAAGAAGACCCAAGCTGACTACTTTGTGGAGGGTGTGTCCATAAGTCGAACAATGCATTTTGCTGGCACAAACGATGCACATGACCAGACGCAAAGATGTTGTTATCGTCTGGATGGCCGTTTAAATCACCAACAATGGCCACAGGCAAAGATGAACACAGAAAGTTATTCAAGTCACTGAAAAACGTTGGTTTCTCTGCTATTCTATACGGTGCATATACTTTAAGCAATCGGAACTTGACACTAAATGTTGAAATGTCCAATGAAATTACCCTGCACTGCAGTCATACACACAGTTCGACACCAAAATGGAGGGATTGAAAATGATGACGAAGAGTTGATAAAGAATTGTTCATTAGTGTATTGATTGCGAAGGCCCGGTAGTTCGTAACACTCTTGTGTGATGGCGAGTTTTACTTCTTGAAGTAACAGGATATCCGGCCTGTACAGGGCAATAAACGATGACAATACCGATTGCTTAAAAGAGGAACCAAGAGAACGCACGTTCAGGGAAATGACCCTCATTGAGGATGTTTAATGAGGTAACTGCTGACCTGTGTCCGGTTGAGACTTGGGCTTCCCAGGCGTTACAGGATGCTCCGTCGGTCTTCTCCTCGGCGATCGCAATCGACCTGATGAGGAAGAAGGGCTGCGCTTATGGGATGCGCGGCTGTCTCTCTCGGAAGAAGAAGTGGCTCTGCTCTCGTCCCTGTCTGGATTTTTTCTTGCGGGGACTCTTCCTCCTCGCAAGATGATCCTGCTGTTTCTGCGCTGAAGGATGCGAACGCCCAGCAGAAGATGTCATCTGATCGCGTTGAGATCATCGACATCTTTGTTTTTCTCCGCCAATATTGCTCTTTCGCTCAGCCAATTATGGTTATTGAATTTTTGCGCTACGTCCGGAAAAACACGCTGAATTAGCTCTTCCTTCGATTTTGTCAACTGACAGTAATATGCAGGTAATGTGATGAGCCCGGTCGAGGTGTCAACTATGACTTTCCCATGACCAATGTCCAATAATTGCTTCGCAAACACATCTGCAATTGGATCTTGTTGCAAAGACACTCGCATGTTAGTCGTCAATCGAAGTGTCTTCACATGCCGCCACAAATTAGATGATTTTAAGCACGCGTTTAGTTTGTCAGCTACAATTGATCGAGGAATAACTACATGAGTTTGACGAAAATCACCGGACAACAGAATCATGGCTCCACCAAAAATGTTTTGGTTGTCACGAAGATCTTTCAAAGTTCTGTCCAGCGCCTCCAGTGATCTCTTGTGGGCCATCGTACATTCGTCGCAAACGATCAACTTGCCTACCTGTAGAATCTTTGCCATCGCGCTGTTTTTGGCGATGTCGCAAGCTGGTGTCTCGTTGATTTGCATGTTCAGTGGAAATTTCAAGGCAGAATGTGCAGTTCGTCCGCCTTCTAACAAAGTCGCTGCTATTCCAGATGAAGCCAATGCTAGGGCAACTTCATTCTGCGATCGGATCCTCGCCTAAAGCAATGAAATGAAAAACTTCATTCTTTCGTTTTCCCAGTCCTTCCGGGAGCATCTAGGAAGTAGATTCCACCAGTGTGAAAAATCCAGTGTGAAAATACATGCCATCTATCTATGTATATTAAAAGCAGTTAGACGATAAGTCCGCCACGAACGCCATCTATTAAAAGTAATTAAAAGTAATCCGACAAAACTACCAATTTTGAATTTTTCGATTTCTCAGCTATTCCTTTGGGGTTTCCCTATTCTTATTTTTTTAAACCACCCCTGTATTAGAGGAAACAAAACAAAAAAAAAATTATTCAAATCGGTCAAGCCGTTTTTGAGTTTTAGCGAGACTAACGAACAGCAATTGATTTTTATATATATAGATAACAGACCAGGCAATCGAAATTCACAGGACCGATAGGATTTTAAGGCATTCGATAATAAAAAGGAAAGCATTTGATTTCTAAAGAAGCCTTTAGTTGTTAAGATTAGATGAGGTTGTTAAGGACGCCTATGGTTGCTAAGCAAGGCGTACTTCTAAGGGAAATGTATAGTTCAAGTTAAATGCAGAAAGTAGCAATTCTTTATAGATTAGAACATATAAGAATCCTTTAACTTATAAGCATTCCTGTTTAATGAAATAAGCGTTAATTGTTGAAGCGTTCTGTTTAAGGGTGAATTCTTTCTTCATAAACAATTGCTAACGCTTTTCTACGTAACCATGTACTATTGAAGCGAATAATTAGCTACTAGCTATTGTCAAAATTTGCCTAACACAAATTAACTCTTGATAACATAAGGCGTAAGTAATTACATGCCATATCTTAGCATTGAAAGTTTCCAATGGTTCAATAATGGTATCATTAAAACACGCATCATTGAATCAATTTCGACTATCATTAAGCTTACGTTATATTCATTGATGGCACGTCATTCCAAGTTGCTTGATATATTACATGCCATATCTTAGCATTGAAACTATCCAATGGACCATAATGGTTCCATTAAGCCACATACCATTGAACCAATTTCGACTATCATTAATTTGACGTTATATTCATTCATGACACATCATTATAAATTGTTTGATATATTGCATGCCATATTTTAGCATTGAAAGTTCCAATAAACCTTAATGGGTCCACTAAACCAGCTGCCTTGGAACCAATTTCGACTATCATTAATTTTACGATATATTCATTCATTATACATCATTCCAGGTTGTTTGATATACAGGGTGTCTACAAATGTACGAACAGATTTAAATCGATTAATACTCGACATATTAAAAACCAAAATTTACCACACTTTACACGCATATTGTAGAACTGTGGGAAAATTTTTGGCAACACCGTGCGTGCGCAGGTGCATGCGCGGAGGAGCTACGCTGTGAAACAAAAATAGCGGAATTTGTGGTTGAAAAAGCACAATGCGTGGTCTGGTTTTGCAAATTTGCAAGTGTTACAGCCGTTCAGCGTGAGTTTAAGACCCACTATAAAAGAAGGAATGCTCCAACGGTCAACAGCATTAAACGTTGGTACCAGCAGTTTAAGGAAGAGGGGACAATTTTGCTAAGAAAAAGCACGGGGAGACCGGCGGTAGGACAAGTGAGGGACACACTCAATCGAAGTCTCCGCAAATCACTTCGACGTTTATCGTTGGAACAAGGCATACCCCTGGCAACGTGCCAAAAGATTGTTCGAAAATACATTAAGCTTTACCCCTATCGGATCAGCGTGTCCAGGCATTGCCCGAAGTGGATTATCTTAGCACTGAAAGTTCCAATGAACCATAATGGATCCACTAAACCAGCTGCCTTGGAACCAATTTCGACTATCATTAATTTTACGTTATATTCATTCATGACACGTCATTCCAAGCTGTTTGATATATTACATGCCAAATCTGAGCTTTGAAAGTTTCCACTAATCCATAATGTTTCCATTTAACCTCATACAATTGAACTTATTTCGACTCTCATTAATTTTACGTTAATATATTTCGACCATAACATGTTATTCCAAGCCGTTTGATATAATACATGCCATATCTTATCATTGAAAGTTTCCAGTAGACCACAGACCTGCCAATTCACCCGGATTCACCGGGTGTCATCCGGATTTTGACAATCTCACCCGGTCACGCGGCGGAGCGAAAAAATCTCCCGGCGAATACGGAGGGTTGATTCAGATAAAATGAGACGACTTTGCAGTTCTATTACGATGGTATAATACCATCGGTTGTGTTCGATGTGAGAGCCACGTTGTTGGACTATTGCCTGGCACCGTAATTTCCACTGAAGTAGGCTGAGTTTGAGGGACTCCATGGGAAGTTCGTTCCACACCTGCTGACAGCCTTTCCATAGCCCATCAACGGTTCTTGGTCGGCGACTTCCGAGCCGTCGTTTCAGGAGACCAAAACCACAGAAATCCATCGGTGATGCGTCAGGAGATTTTACAAACACATGAGAGAAGGGAATAACTCGTATGCCCGTCTCCTGTTCCATCTTCCTGTAGTAAGCCACAGATGACTTGGCAGTGTTCAGTTGTGTTCAGTCACTCAGTTGTGTGACCGCGCGCTTTATGACATCGCTCCAACCCAAGATTGTCATGAATTATTCTGGAGACTGTTGTTGCCTGTGAAATACCTTTCCTTTGGGCTAGACTTCTCTGTGTGGGGGGATTTTCTTTCAGCACTTCAGACCGGATTTCTCGCACCACCTGAGCTGGGCGTGTTGGCTGGGGCTTGTTTCTGGTCTGCTTCTCTGCTCGTCCACGTTCATTAGATGGTCGCAATTTGTTCTTTTTGATTATTCCACCCACAGTAGCTTTGGATACCACAATACCATTTCGTTTGCATAATTCCACAATGCACGAAAAACTGAAGTTAGCGTCGGAAAGGCCAAACATATACCCTTCCCAAAAAGCTGTGATTTTGGAAGCCATGTTTCAGCACGAAATGTCCCAAATAACAACAAGTGTTTACAAAGCTAATCCCCATGAAAATCACATTCCGTCAAGGTGATTTAAGCGGCGTTTAAAGTCGTCTCATTTTATCTGAATCAACCCTCTGTAGTACTCTCATAAAAGAAGCCCTAAAATTTCCCTTCTTTCCCCCATGATGCACTAGCCACTTCGTCAGCCATTTTTTTTATGGCGAACCTGATCTAATAGCAGTTCAGCAGTTCAATTTTTGGTTTGAAAGAAATAGTTTAACTAGCTCATTATTATGTTTTATTAAAAATGCATTTAGGGAACATTAAAAAATTTAAGAATTGAATTTCTTTATAAGGAAAACAAAAGAACTAATTGCTCATAGCACTTGCAGCACAATGTTGCGCTGTGATTAGGCTCGACCAATCGAAGATAGGTGAAGTTTCATTATAGTCACAATGCCTAAAGAAAAGGAAAAAACGAGAAAACACGATAGATCTTATAAGTATAATACAACTTGTACAAGATATAACGAAGGATGGGGAAATCATACCCTGTATGTAAAGTTCATGATGATCCGCATTCCTTCAGATTCATACCATGTTTCAGGATTTTAAGGTATAGCCACCAAGGCCTGAGGGATATAAAGGCACTTTGCCAAACAGATATACATAAAAGCAGAATGGATGAACGAAAGAATCAATCAAAAATAAATTTTGGAGAGGCACCAGCAGCGATGAGCAACATGGTGTGACTAGGGCAGAAGTTAAAGTTAAAGTTACTGAGTTCCTTGTGCAGCACAATCTTCCGCTTGCAACTGCAGACCACTGTTCAGAAGTGTTTTTCCCGATTCTGCTATTGCTAAGAAGTGCTATTCAGCAAGAACAAAGACAACCTGTATTTTGAATGGAGCTTTAAA
Source organism: Rhysida immarginata (assembly GCA_023313115.1). Lineage (NCBI taxonomy): Eukaryota > Metazoa > Arthropoda > Chilopoda > Scolopendromorpha > Scolopendridae > Rhysida > Rhysida immarginata. Next base: position 28,403 of record JAHWFO010057527.1, on the reverse strand, counting down.
GGTTGAGTGCCACGACTATTTAAGAAGCTTTTGCACAAACAATGTATTCTCTATGGGAACTGAAAGTTTTAAGATGCTGACATAAAGAAAATGAATGCAGTCACCATGAAAATATTTGATGTAAATCGAAGTAAAACTATTTCAACCTATTTTTACGACATGTGTTCAACGTCAGGTGCTGCAGGAGGAACCGCTGAGACAATATTTTATGCACTAAACACGAAGTTAAATGCAGATAAAAACCTTGGATTAACTGTGCTTCTGTCAGTGTTGACAATGCTAATATGGGATGCCGAAACTCACTCAAAACAAGATGCTTGAAAGAAAATGGTGCAATTTTCATGTCTGGATGTCCAAACAACATATTGCTGCATCAGAAGGAAATGATGGTTATGTTCAAACAACTAAATTCAACGTTGAAGATTTAATGATAGAAAATTTTTACTGGTTTGACAAAAGCTCCAAGCATAAAGGTGTTTGTTTTTTTTAAGAATTTATGGAATTCTGTGATCAAGAATATTCTAAATTGCTGAAACATTTGTCTGTTAGAAGTGGGAACCTTCAAAAGAAGTGATAGAAAAGGAATAAAAGCTACAAGACAGTATAATCAACTATTATTATACTTTTGAGGCAAATTAGGGAAACTTTTATCTTTAATATTGTCTTTAATATTTTATCTTTAAATAAAAATATTTTATAATTTAAGCAATGTTGGTCTCTCGTTATTTCACGTACGGTGTATCTTACTCCCTTAATTATTTTGACTAGTGTATAATATGTATTTGTGCCATCTTAATCCTATATATTAAAACGCAAAGCAGTTTTTTAAATCGGCACTTCTGCGCATGCGCATTGATCATTGTTATCGTCGTTTATTGGTGTATGTAATTGTTGTTAATTTGATCATCAATGCTAGCAAACTTCTTGATTATGACGTCGACGTCTTTGTAGAGAGGATTGTTTATGATTGTTTATGAAACCACACATTTTGTTTGCCGTCAAATTTTGACGGGTTCCATCTAGTGCTAAATTAAATCCAAAAGTAAAATTTGAGTGCACAATTTTTGTAACAATTAAATGTTATCGATATCTATATTTTACCCTATAAAAATTTACTATCACCCTGTTTTCCTTCAGAAATAGTTGGCATTTAGTAGTACTAAATTTACTATCATCCGGTTTTCCTCCAGAAATAGTTGGCAGGTCTGGGACCATAATGGTACCACTAAACCACATACCCTTGAACCAATTTTGACTGATATTCACCATCAAGGAAGACCATCACGTGCCTTCATTTAATTCACAGGACTTTTCTCTGCTTTAGCTATGGAACGCCACAGAGAGAACAGCATTTGGCAGTGCACATGCCATTTATAAATGGAATAGTATAGTGAAAAACGTGGTCCCCTATATTATTTATGACTTTTAAACCGGAAGTAGTTCACCGATTTTTCCACCAATGAACTCAGTCTTTCGTTTTCCCTAAGTTGTCGAATGGCGAAAACGGAAGTCGAAAATTCGGAAGCGTTCGAACGATAGAGCACCAACAGACAGACAGACAGACAGACAGACAGACAGACGGACGGACGGACGCACATTGTGAAAACACAAGTACCTATCGGTCCTAATAATCAAAATATTGTAGTCTTAAAATTAATTTCTATTGTCAAGAAATTTATTAAGTGACGAGTAAAATTATTTTTACAGTATGCTGAGTCTGTAGAATTTAATTTACTTATCCTGCTCAGAATTTACCAATTTTTTCCGAATTTGTAGGAATCAGGTGAAAATTCAGGAAAGTAAGAACAATTTCAGTTTAGACTAAAATTTACTTCTCAGAGAACCTTACTTAAAAAATTAGAGCTCTGCGAAGCCTTCCTTGCGAACACGGGTCTTCTGGGCGTGTTCACAGCCGACTGGACACTTTTAGTCGGACCCCTTAGCTAAGTTCTGTCTGGCGTGAGTATCCCTACACACAATAGCCGTCAGCATCGAGATGGATGTATTTTGAGCGTCCAACACTATCCAAATTTCTGTGAAGAACTTCAATTTCGCTTAGAGAAGCTGGTGGCGGATGATACTGCTCTATTAACCTTGTTCATCTTCATACTATCATTGATGAATTAGCCAGCTTGGTAAGTTCTCCATCTTATAATTTAAGATGCTCAATAGAGATGGATGGAGGCACTCCAGGTAGTAGATCGTATACTCAAGATGGGTTTGCCTCCACCGCGTGAAGGCAGTATTCACTGAGGAGGAGTTTCCAATGTTGACTTCGTTTCGGAGGAAGAATGGCTGGCAATTATGAATTTTACACGGAGAACATTGTATCAAGAAAAGAAAAGATAAACAGAAAGATCTCAACCGACCACTTATCCGCAATTCCGGTTTGGCCAAAAATTCCGAAACTTATTCGACGCCGTTTCATTCGCTTCATAACAGAACTATCAAAATGGTCAATATATGGTTTGGCCTTATTTAGCCCCTTCTTATTACTCAAGAATTGATTGATTTGGATAGGGGGAATTTTACTGGATTGCACCTTCCCAATTCTTGTAGATCGAATTCTTTAGACATCTGTAGTATCCTGTACTTTCAATTCCTTCAGAAAAATTTCCTGAAGGCCCCTACTGGCGAATATTCCGCCTATAAAAATTCAGAGTAGGATGTGAAAACAATTCACCTTTGCATCATCAAAAGTCATGCATCGAAACAATATCTGAGTCTGCTTACAAGATTTCGCATCACCAGTAAGCTTTTTAAACGTTTAACACCAAAAATTTAAAAAACAAGAACTTTTTTTTAACAAAAATGAACCGTCTTAATGTGTCAAAAACCTCCCCAGAAAAATATTCAGTCGAATAGCGAAAACCCCATCCAAATCGGATCAGTAGTTTTTGAGAAAATCGCGAACATACATACATACATACGGGTCAAACACAGACCTTTTTTTTTGAAGTCGGTTAAAAAATAGAGAAGGATGTCCTATCTGCAAACTCGAAAATGAGGAATCTTGGATTCTCGCATTTCAACTTCACTTTGATCGTCTTGATCTAAAGGATTGTTTACGTTATTATTTTATAAACGCAAGAAGAAGTGGCCAGTCTACTAGGTTGTTCCCAAACAACTGTTACGTATACGTGGAAGAAAAAGGGTCACTAACATCTGTGAAAAGAACTGGGAGACCAAAAACAACAACACCTCATGAAGATCGTGTTCTCAGACAATTATGTGGGAGTAATATGTAAAATATAAAATAAAACTAACTTCAGTCCTCCTGGTTCCTCACCGAGCCATCTGCGAGCGCATTAAGAGGATGCACACTAGCACCAGAGATACGAGAGGAAATATTCTGTCCGGACACTTCATTAAGTACGTCCTGCTTGTGTGCATAAATTATTCGATCCGCTCCACTGTACATCACGTGACCTGTTTTGGGTATAAATACAATTAAACAAAGGAAATCCGTCGCAGTTTATACTATAAATCATAGTAATAATAGGAAAGACCGAAGATCTAACAGCCTCTGAACGTGGCCTGATCGTAGGTGCACGAACTGCTGGACGAAGCATCTCTGAAACGATAGTTCTTCTGGATTTTTCTCGTACAAGAGTCTTAAATGTGTATCGAGAATAGTTCACCATAAAAAAGCGTCGAGAAAGGGCTCTCCGGAGGAAAGAATGGCGCTCGTTGATGAGAGTGGTCAGCGGTGGCTGGCGAGACTCGTGCAAGCCAACTGATAGGTCACTGTTGCTCAGACAACCATCTCACAACGTTCCACTAGACGCAAGCTGTTGAGGATATGATACAACAGCCGACGGCCATATCAGGTACCTTTGGTATCCATTTGTCTTTCTGCAAGCTCGCAACACTGGTGACCTGTTTTCAGTCGACATCCAATGAGAAGCTAGAAAGCTCATCAATAGTGGTGATCAACGCTGTAACTGCGATTGCCACAGTTTGCGCCAAACGAACCTCTCGTTTGATTTTGCTGACCTGATGAGAGTCAAATTAGCCCATTTCCAAATATTGTAGTTTTTAATCGAACATGTCCTCCATCGGATAACGCTATGGAAGTTCAGCCAAGTCCTCTACGAGGGTTTGAGGGATCACTTATTCTGCGGCATCTTTTCCCATTATGTGGGGGTTTTCTTTTTCTTAACTTGTCTGTCGCGTGATCCTCTCCCATCTTATCTTTGAGTGATCTCTTCTCAACTTCCTTCTCTTCTAATAACATGTCCAAATCATCTCATTCTTCTTTCTGGTATGTTCTGAGCATTATCAGCTGCCTTCACTGTCCCCAGGATGATCCTCCACAATCCACATTAACCTAACATATTTCAATTTGAAGATCACCTACTATAGAAATTTTCACCCTCAACTTCAGAAACACACTTAATACAGTGTGCAGAAGTACCTGTGTAGGAATACACGCAACCTATTTACGGAATATAATTTAAATCATTTACAACACCGGCTGATGATCACAAAGATGATCGAAATGTACATACAGTTCCAAGAGGTAAATCTACGTGGACAAAACGGGCAAGTCGGGTCCTCCTTATGCCAGTTTTCAACAATCGATTTTACATGTATTTATAAAAAACAAATATGGATATGGACCGTTGCAAGTGAAATCCGCACACTACTGCACGATACCTAGGATACCAAAATGGATGACGTTATAGAGAAAACCGATGCGAACATCGAGGCTTGCCAGGTCGAATTTTCCGCCAAGTGGCATCTACTGAACCATCATTGGACAACGACTCCGAACATACTTGTTAACACTCAAGTATATTAAAAAAATAAATAAAATTAGCCCATATCTTTTCCTATACAGTTTTTAAGTCCCAAAAAGGGGGGGAGGTACGCGGGTTTAAGTGGGTGCGGGTTTTAATTTTTTTTATAATGACGGCGAATTCTGAACTTTCCCGACCCCCCCCCCCCTAGCCGGCATGATAGAATATACAGTAGACTCCACTTATAAGAAGAGCTCCGGATATAATGGGTGTGTATAAAAAGTATCGGGAAAATTTCGGAAAAGTAGATTTATTTCAGATATTACTACAAAACCTTAAAATTCTTCAAGTACATCCCTTGAGCGTCGATACACTTTTGCCAGCGGCTTTTTCACGACTCGAAGGCTCCCGGGTAGGCGGATTCCAGAAGGTCCTTAAGGGTACGCGTGCAAGCTTCTTTGATGTCACTTAAGGTCCCATGGTGGTGCCCCCTTAGAGGGAGGATTTCACTTTCGGGAGTAGGAAAAAGTCTGCTGGGGCCAAGTCGGGAATTTTAGGGGGTTGGGGAATCATCCCGACGCTGTTTTGTGTCAAGTAGTCTGCCACCTTGGAACAGGTGTGCCTGGGTGCAAGGTCGTGATGCAATTTCCAGTTTTGGCGATGGATGGCCCACACGCTCTGAATTCGGCACTTCACGCACACTTTGCACGTTATCGTCGGTTCTTGGCGTCGACCGCCGTCCAGCACGGGGCTCTTCCACCACACTCTTTCGGTCATCTTTGAAGAGCTTGCGTCACTTAAAAACTGCAGTTTGTGATATGCTTTCATCCTTGAACACTTGGCGAATCATGCCCAATGTCTCTGTACCCAATTTCCCCAGTCCAACACAAAATTTGATGGCGTACCGCTGTTTCAATCGTTCGCTGCATTTTGAGCTTGCACCGAGTCACTCGAGAAGGGTCTACTAAAACTTCGATCTAGCCTGAACAAACGCTCGCATGCGACTGACGCTTCGCGCGTTTTGAAGGTCAGACCCCACACCACCGAGCACGCGCATTGCGAGCGCGTTGCGAACTACAGTAACGTCAGGAAAAAATTGTGTGGATATAGCGAATTTAGTTTTACGTAAAAGTGAATTCTTTATTACCTGGCAAAGAGTAATACTCAATTGTGTGGTTTTTATGAAAATGCTTTATATTCAATGCTTTTTAAAGACCAAAAAACATTCCCGATACTTTTTATACAAACCCTGTAAGAGTAATCCGGATTTAAGAGCACTTCTTACACTGCTTTGCAATGAAATTGCCCCACCCACAAAGAGTTATACGAATGAGCCAAAAGTAGGTATACAGCAAGAGATACATCTGAACACACCTTTATTACGTTATGGAGCCAAGACATGCACTCATTTGTACAGGGTGTCCCAACGGAAAGCGGCATCAGTACGTTGTGGCACCACGACTAGCGGCGATGCATTGTTCCAGCCGCAGGTGTAGGTGATCATCTTGGGGTACGTCTGCCCAGGCCTGGTGAACCTGCTGTGTCAGTTCATGTAGTTTGGCAATAGGTCTGGGGACCTCGCGGGCCATGGCAGGCAGTTGACATCATGCAGACATGCTATGCTCATTTTAGCCGTGTGCGGTCTGGCGTTATCCTGCTGAAAGACTGCGCCGGGTATGGTGTGCAGAAAGGGTAATAATACGGGCTGCAGAATCTGTGACGTACCGTGCTGCTGTCAGGGTGCCTTGGATGGTGACTAAAGGTGTTCTGGTATCGTAGCCGATGCCACCCCAGACCATGATCCCGGGTGTTGGTCCACGATGGCGATACCGGATGCATTGTTCATTGGCACGTTCCAATGGTCTGCGCCATTCCCTTCCGCGTCTGTCGTCGTGTCCAAACAAAAGCGGAATTCGTCACTGAAGACCGCCGGGCGCCATTCCATTCGCCAGCTCACTCGTTCACGACACCATTGCAGTCGTATCGTACGGTTCTCAAGTGTCAAAGGAAGACACAACAATGGACGCCTGGTAGACATTGTCGCGGCGTGTAACCGTGGTGCTATTGACACTGGAGCAGTACCGGGAATAGTGATGTTGTCGCGCAGTTGCCGCAGGGTGATGGTTCTGTCCGCTAGCGCTGTTCGCAGTATCCGCCTATCGATACGAGCTGACGTGCTTCTCCGGGCCCCAGAGCCTGGTCTTCTGGCATGTGTGCCTTCCTCCAGCCATTGCCTCCAACATCGGCCTACCGTCCGTGCGTCCCGCGACCCCTGGTCTTCTGACCATCCAGCCTCGGAGAGGCCATTAATCCGACCTCGTTCAAAGTCCGTTAATTGCGTGAACGGTTGCCGTTGTCGTCGTCGCGATATTGAGACCGTTGTGCGGATTACAGTACTGTACGTTCACGAGGCAGTTGCTTCCTCCTGCTGCATGGAACGTCTCGCACAGGTTTCAACTGATGAGCCTATACAGGCACCCGGACACCTTGTATCAACCCAAATGGTCATGTCCCGTGAGCATGCATTAATCGTTTACTAGTCGGAGGTAGACGAATCTCCCACTAAATATTGATAAGGTCGGATAACTCCTTGTTGGTGGGGCAATTTCATTGCAAAGCAGTGTATGTTCCCGAATATTTCCCCTCTATTTTCTATATTAAGAGAATCCGGATATAAAAGCTCCGAGAAATGAAATGCGTTTTTTAAGTATATTCTCTTGAGTTTAGTTCACGGGTGCGGGGCTTAGAATTTTTTTTAACATAAAAACGAAATTTTCACGATTTTTTCTCATTTGCGGTTTATTATCGCGAACATACGGTATATGGTTTTCACAAAAAGTTCTAAACAATCTTGCCTGGACACATAAAACGTTCACAATGCACAACGGCTTCGTTTAAAACCCGAGGCAACCCATAACTGAAGACTCAGATTCTAGCCCACGAAAGTCAACAACGTATACAGCAAAACCAGGAATCCGTATCAGTGAAGGGGGTTGTGAAGGGGGTTGGGAAGGGGGACGGGAATGGGCGAGGAAGTGGTTACTAATGCCGCCGGCAGGTCGATAGGTAATCTCTCCTTACTAGGCACTTCAGCGCCTATTCAACCGTCCGTGTAGTGAAAAGGATCACCCTTTGTTGTTCGCCTTTTTGAAAAAAAAAACCCGCTTCACTCAACAGATAACCAAATGGTGAAAAAAGGTTCCGAAATCTATACAGGGTGTTTTTGAATTGAGTACAGATTTTTTGGGAGATGATAGAAGAGGTCCTTAGAAGTATTTTTTGTCATATGAACATGAGGTCCCCGCAGCTCCGTTTACTTACAATACTGCATTGAACAATCAAATAATCTTGGCCTACCAACGCACACTGCGTCCCGGTGTCATTTGATTGTTCAATGCAGTATTGTAAGTAGACGGAGCTGCGGGGACCCCATGTTCATATGACAAAAAATAATTCTAAGGACCTTTTCTATCATCTCCCAAAAAATCTGACTCAATTCAAAAACACCCTGTATATATAAAAGGAGAAACTGACTGAGTGAGTGAGTGAGTGATCAACGCACAGCCCAAACCATAAGGCCTAGAAACTTGAAATTTTGTACAGAGGTTCTTTACAACATGTAAGTGAGCACTAAGAAGGGGTTTTTGGAAATTCAACCCCTAAGGGGGGGAAGGGGGTTGAAAGTTTGTTAACACATTAACTTGTGTGGCACTACAAACGTAACATATTAACCGCTTTTAGGGAGTGGGGTAACGAATTGTAGAGTAAAAGGAAATAATGGAGAGTTAGCAGACTATTGAGAAACAGTGAAAAGGCGGCAGAGAAAGCAGCCCCTTCACTCGGTGCTATATCGATTTTTCCAGCACACTGCTTCAACTAAACAAGTGGTGAGTGACCCTGTGGCCGTCGATGCAAATGTGTCAACAGAAGAAACTGCGACTGCCAGATCACACCAAGTGATCAATGCACCAGTTTTGCTTCAAAACCTCGAGAGCAGAGTGTGAATTGCAACAGTTTACCAATTAGAAAAATTGATGGAAAAATTCCGCGACCTGGATTCCAACCAGGAACCTCGACTGTCATGGTCGACGCCTCTATCAATTGGGATATCACAGACACTTGAACAGCCATGCTGTCACTAAGTGTCTTAAAGACAACCAAGTTGTCAAGAAGGAAAGCCCAATGGGAGGTGGGACCCGGTTCACAGATCGTGAATTTCTCCTATGCAAACCATCAGAAAGTTTGATGAACACGCAATAAGAAATAATGAAATTAAACTGGAGCAAACACAAAACATCAGGTAAAGACTACTTGGTCGTGACACTTAGTGACAGCATGGCTGTTCAGGTGTCGGCGGTAGCCCAATTAATAGAGGCGTCAACCATGACAGTCGAGGTTCCTGGTTCGAATCCAAGTCTCAGAATTTTCTATCCATTTACCTGATGCTTGGAGTTTGCTCCAGTTTAATTTCTTTATTTCCTAACAGTTTATCAATTGTTGGAATTGCAGAATACACAGACACAAACAATCATGTACATCCATCGCCCCCAAGAAGAGAATTTTGGAATTCTTGAATTTTTAAATAAACAAATGAATTTTTAAAGGTCAGGTCACACAAAATAGAAGAACTACAGCCATAGCCAGGGCTGAAAAAACATCAGATCAAACTATTGTTTCATTTTCATTCTATTTCCTCCCACTTTCGTAGCCATACACATTATTCCACACATTGTTTCTCCGGCACTATGGTAAACTCGCTCAGCTACTGTATACACAACATTCCAACACGAACCGGGGAGAACTGTTAGAAAGCCATCCATTAGGAACATTTTAAAAGATTTTTTTCGGTTTTTCTATATGAATTTTTACTGTTTTAATTCTAAGCTTTTTAATGTGTTAATTTTTACTGTGGTTCCCATTCAGATATTGCAAATTTTCATCAGAAAAGAGCCTAAGCAATGCCAGGTATTTCAGCTAGTCAAAACATATGGCAAAAGGCGAAATTATGGTGTGTTTCACAGACCGAACTTAAATATAGATATTCATCAGTACTGAAATCCGGAGAACCTAATTTAAAGCCCAAAACCATCCTACTGGTCGACGTCGCCTGTAGACTAATGAACCAACCCCGTCTACCCAATATGCTTCACGCCATCTGTCCATCAGATAAAGGAGATCAACGGTTGCCGGCCACAGGGAATCAGTTTTAACCAGATCGTAACTAAGTGTTGTTGGTTGTTTGAAGTTTTAGGGCGCGTCAACTACAACTGTCAATTTGCGCCCAGAAAAAAGTCTTGTGGATAAAAAGATATACAGGGTGAGTCAAAAATCGCAGTACACCCTGTTTTTTTCGAAAACCTTGCAGGAATTGGGAAATCTTGATTAAAGAAGAAATGGAGATCAGAAGACACCACCGCCGCAGTGATATCCGCCTTCTTAACGACCAAACCACAGAATAACATGACCAAAGCTCCTTTGAAAGGTATGGAGTCATCGATTTCCTGATCAGATTGAAATAAAACTGAAAAGCTTACAAACAAGATCACCCAAATTTCGGCTCACTTGCAAAAAGTAATCAGATTTTGAGAGCGTAAATAGCGAAATCACCAAATCACGGAAAGAAGCAAGTGATAACTTTGAAAAATGTACAGTCCTGGTTACAGGAGCCATTCAACTCCAAATAAACGACAGCTCCGTCACTTACATGCACTGCAATAAATAATCCCTTCATAGGATACTACTCCATCACAGATGAGAGAACGAGCAAGAAGAAACCTGGACGAAGACTCTGGAGACGACTCATCGTGGACTAAAATCCTGCCAAAAAAGCCCGACAAGGGTTGCTAAATTGTGGCAAACGAATATACAACAGAAGAATCTCCAGACGTAGAGCAAATTAAAAACAACCCTCACAAAAACTTAACAAGAGTTTCACAACTCATTCCAGAACCTTCCCAGGCTAGAAGAAACACATGCGAGGGTAGCCCAGAAAGTAATGCAACACAATTTTTTACTCCGTCCCCAACAATGGTACGAATGCGAAACTTGAGATGTGCATTCTATGAAGTTTTCGGAGTGCGCGCGCAAAGTTTCCATTTCTTCCGACAGATAGCATACGTGCAGCAACGGAACTAGAGCACTAGCTGTAGAGAGTAGCGACATCCTTATATACCGCCAATCCTCGTCTTTCATTGGTTCAAGGGCAGTCACGAGGCCCATGGCAGCCATTGTTGTGGCAAAAGCAATTACGCTCGCCGTTCGTTTAGCTTATTTTGCCATGCAATCACTGCTGTACTTTAGTAGAATTCTGCCCCCTTACTGTATTTTGTACAGCACCGGTGCCCCTCCCCTCCCTCGCTACATACTCTGAATGCAATATACATGTATTCATCTATTTCAGTTCCATGCTCGTTTTTTATTTTAAGATTTTTTATGAATGCCGAGGTTCAAACCTGGGAACAAAATGCGGCTGATCGTATCTAACATAGATTCCCCAACCTATTTGATTTCTAAGTTTTTGGCCAAATTTCTAAAAACTCTAAAATTCTCAGATTTCGATAGTTCGGTTAAAAATAGCATAGAATTAGTCAAAAAATTAAAAAATAAAGTGGTCAAAGACGGTGAGATACTGGTTTCGTTTGACATTGTCTCACTATTTCCCAATGTACCTATTCCTGAAACTCTTAATTTCCTTAAAGACATTCTTCGCAAGAACCAAATCCCTGAAATTAAGATTAATGAATGTATAAACTAAATTTATTTTTACATGAAAGAGTATTTCTTAAACTATTTTTTCAGACATTTGTCGTAGCGGGAACCAACTTTTCTATGCCCTCTTCATAGAAAGATGCTGCCAGTGATAATTTAAGTGATTTGTGACAATCTCATGTAAAACAGTTTTTGAAATTTGTGGAAATTCATTACAAACATTCTTATTGTGAACCATCCGTTTTGCTGATAGATTTCTGTTAACAAGGGGGTACCTGTATACTGTTATTTAGGTAGATTCAATAACAAATTTTGTTTTGTGCTTAGATTGGATTGCTCCTGTAACGATAATTTAATTAACTGGTGAGTTTCTCATTCACTTTTTCAACCAAATCATCAATGACAACAGAAGGCCGCCCACTCCGTGCTTCGTCAAACATTGGTTCGTCCATTATTGAACTGCCTAACCCACTTTCTCACCATTCCATCAGTCATTACATTTTCCCCATAAATCTCTACAAGTTGACGATCAATTTCAGTTGACTTAACATTATCTGCGTTCAAAAACCAAATTACAGAACGCACTTCAATTCCACGGGCTCAGAAATTGTCTTAAACATTTTCAACGATCACTAACAAATGTAAACAACACATGCTGTAATGGCGTCAATGCAACGATAATGAACCAGAGAGACGAGTGTACAACTGACTGCATGCTCGGAACTGCGACACTAGCGCTACGGTACTTATTTTACGGACAAGCCTTGTTAATCACTCTGGTAAAACAGACACCGTGAAAATAAAATGTAAGGATGAAATGACCCACAAAACCCTAATCTCTGGTCTAAAAAGTGATAACAGCCTACAAATGTACAATCACCAACTAAAATCGGAGAAAGTTATAAAATACATATTCAGGAATATAGACGTAACGTATGACACGGAAGATTTCTGCCAGGACCTAAGGGACATTAACTTCTTCCCGGAAAAGGCCATAAGACTAAAAAAGGCAACAGGAAATGTACTCATGGCCTTAATTTTAGTTATTCTAGAGAATATTGAACATAAACAAATTGGACCAATGGTAGTCCAAATCGAACCCTTTAGAGGAAAAAAAACAACCTTCAATGCTATAATTGTTTATGATTCGGTCATATCTCCCCGGGGTGTACGGACTCAACCAGATGCAATAAATGTGCAAAAGAACATCAGTCAAGGGATTGCCCCAACGTAAAAGAGAAAGACCCCCCCCCCCCCGATGCATTAGATGCGGCGACCAACACGCTTCAGCTACCCCAAATGCCTTAAGTATCTTAAACCATGAAAAGGAAATTTTTCTCAGGTCTCACCGGATAAAACATAGGTAGCTGTTTTGCAAAAAGAAGACAAAAAAGAAATTAACCCTAATGAACTAAACAACCTGTTCGGCAAATTAGGCAAAATCCACAAACTCTACAAGGAACTGGGAAACAAACTCCCTCAGCTAAGTAATAATTTCAACTATCTTCATTTGCCTGGAGGTTACCTTTGCTACCGTCACATCCAATGGTCGAGAGTTTTTAGCAGCTTTTTCTTTTACCACGTTGTCCTGGTGTTTTTTGGTCCTTCGATGGTCTTGCAGTGTGGTCTTGATTAGCTTTCAAAGAGGTCTGATAATACCTGCATAATGCCTTATACTTGCTTTCAAGAACAGATACTATCTAATCTTTTTACAAATACCTTGCTATCAGACTACTATTATGCATGCAGTTATTATTATTATAATAAACCAATTGATACCTTTGAAGTCCGGATCTTTCTCCCACTTCATACGCCTTTGTTTCCTATGGCCGTATCTGGAGGTGAGAGATAAAAATGGAAACGTCTGGAAAATAATAAGGTAATAGTTTAATAAATTTTATGCAACAACATTCATTGCATAACAAATAAAACTAGTGAAAAGGGTTAAATATGTGGATAAGAAAATATACAGAACAACGAGTACCACAATGTAAAAAAAGCTTTTTATGTACTCGTTATTCAACATTCATTGAACAATTTTTCTCAGCTACCTTTCCAGTGAATGGACCACAGCATTTAAAGAAAGCTGAACAAATCGCAATCACTCTTGATTACGAGAATTTCAACCATCAAACAGCTGGCTAGATAGGTTAAAACAATTACATAATATCAAATTTTCCAAAATCTCCGGCGACAGAGTTTTTGCAGCCGATTCAGTAAACGGTGATCACTGGAAGATAAATGTTTTCCCTGGCATCATCGATGATTATGACATAAATGATTTTTGAACACAGTTGGGATGGGTACTCTTGCAGTTGCTGAGAGAGAAGGGTTTTTTTTCCAACGCGGACCATCCGAAGTGAGTGAAATGTCACTAGAAGTTCCTTCCAGTGGAGTTTGAAGTGCCAAAAGAAGAATTTGAAGAATATATCGATATCGCTCTTAATTTGCATGATACACTAATTGATCAGGAAATCTTCGAATAGGTTAGACGACTAGAAGAGATTGATGAAGAGGCAGTGTTTGTAGAAGAAAAGGCAGAAATTGAAGACCCATCAACATCAGGTCGTAAGGGTTCAAGACTGTTGTAAAAATTTTAAAGGAGAATTATAAGGACTACGAGTCATACAACCAATTAAGGAGTCAGGTGTAAAAATAATTATTAGGGTGCGATAGGTGCTAAGTAAGTAACAAGTTTATTTAATGAATGTAATAGATGAATTTCCAGTAAACAAAAATACATGGCCGATCTGAAAACATTAATAACAATCCTTCAATAGATTAGACAATTTAAAAAATAAAGAAACTTGATGTTGGAAGCATGCAGAATTACACAAATACGTAGCAACTAATTCGAACCCGCACAATGTAGACGCTGCGTTGGCGAGGTGTCTAATACAAACATATAAGCTGAGAAGCAATTCACGGAGCACATTCACCGGAGTACGCAGAAAAATGATTTTGTTGTAGCACTGCCTTGAGGAGAACTGCAGGGAAGAAATCACAAACGATATAACTCAAATAAATATCCATTAATATTCAAATGACTTTTAAATAACGAGCATGTGAAGAATGTAGCTTGAGAAAAGTATTTCAATTGCTTAATTCCAATAAATATATGATGGGAGCACAATACGCAATAAGCCCCATATCCATGAACACATAACGAAAAAGATTGAGTTAATCACTATTTAAATATTTTTAAAGCATAGTTAATGAAAATAGCGAATTGGAACTAGTCAGAATTCCAGTGGGGAAAACACATGAAGCTTAAATTGAAATAAAGAAAGCTGCAAACAATTTCGAAGCAGAGGTAAACATTAATGTATGAAACCTTCATATTCCATCCGCTAAATAAGCTGAAAGGCCGTAGAAGAAAATTCCACTCACAAAGCCGTCGTATTCAATATGTCGGGGTTTCAGGAGAAATGCTATTAATTTGCTTAGTGTCTAGATTTCGTATTACAGATATGCCGCTAATCAAAGAGTGCCTCAGACTCCAACATAACGATGCAACAGATCCGTTAGGAAAAGGTTTGTTTTCATATTGTCCGCAATTTTCAATTGGGTCTCCGACGACAGCCAAGAGGGACGGCGATTCCACGTTGACGCTCGGGGGGATAACGGGATTCTTCTCCTCGATGAGATTGAGCCTTGTTTTGCCCTCTGTTGAAAATAAATAATTAATATGTGCAGTAAAAGAGTTCACATTGAGCAATTCAAAACAAAAGAAATTTTGTTTAATTTCCAGGCAAGAAATTTGGCAAAAGCTGTTCCTTGGGAAATACGTTGCACCTCGACCTCGTTATCAGACAACTCATTCCTCTGAAAATCATTTCCTCGATAGGGATTTCCAATCTTCTCGGCCGAAATTAATTCTAATGAACTTAACGCTCTGAAAGAGCCATCGTTTGAGGCCCATAGTTTTCTTAAGTCCTTAGCCTTCTTTATCGTCCGACTCCGCTCGTTAACCAAATCCGACCGATTCTCTCTCACCTCTCGCGTTCTCTTCTCGTCTCGACTAGCACCATTCAGCGGAAGGGGTGAGCACGGACCCGACCGAAGATTCCTGTTCCAAAATATTCTCGGACGGTAGCTTCGAACCCGCGACTCTCCACTTCCGCCGTTGAAAGCTTTCGCTTTCGAAGAAAAATCACGTGACAAATAGTCTCTGCAAAGACAAAAAGCACCTCAAAGTGCAATTAACAGATTTTGCAGCAGTGACTTTTCCTTTATAAAATGCGGCCTTATGGCCATAAATTATACCGGTAAATCATAAGCCCAACGAAATCTATGTTCGTTATAAAAATAAGATAATCAATCAGAAATTCTCCACTTTGATGCCATTTGCGAGAGACATCACAATGTCATCAAAGCGGAAACCAAATTACTCGTATAATGTAATGTAATGTTTGCATACAGCAAACTTATGCATATCTTTATATCGTAAAGGTAAATTCACTGCCGCAAACTCTGTATTCATTCTTTCACGTTACAATGCAAAATTCAGAATTGCTGCTTATTCATTTAAGAAAATATCCTACGGGGAAGGTGGCCAGGGGAGGCTTCACTTCCTATCTGCTAACAGTTACGGGGTGGAAAGCCTGAGGAGCGGTTGTAGCTTCAACCTTCCCTGGCCTCAAACGGAATGCCTCCAAGGAATTTAAAGGGAGATATCAAGAAATGCGACACGTTTACTGCTTTTATGTAATCATTCTCTCACAAACTTGAAGTGCAATATGAGGGAATCCCGAATTTGCATGACTTACGCACAGAATAACTTTAAAACTGTATAAAAAGATGCCAGACTCTATTTGTATCACGGAAAATCAAGGCGCGTGGCCTTGCGGAGCCACACAATTTGTACGGCCCTGGCTTCAGGCTTAATGAACTGATACACAAGGGCAGTTTCTCGAACTTATTTCTATAAATGCTCCCTCAGCGTATCCAACATTTAGTACCCCCCTCTTTTTTTTTTTTGCTATATAACGGCTCACGCCACTAAGGAGTGATATCACACGCTATTGCCGGGAGTTGTTTCGCAGTACTTTTCTTGCTGCGGACGGCCGTAGCGGTGAACGAATATTTTGTGTAAATGTTCAACTGAAAAAATATGTTCAATAAGAATTAGTTTCAAGTCGTATCAAGAAGTGGAGAGTTTTATAAATGAATGGCAACAAAAACCATCTGTTCAACTTTGGAAATCGCATTCTGTTTGCTAAATTATATCTATACATATAAAAGACAATGTAAGTATGTTTGTCCGGTTTTAAAAGGCAACTTAGAAGTAAGCTATAAAGTTAAAATTTAACACATTGCCGCGTAATACTACCACAATAACGGGAAAATTCTAAAACTGGAGAAATTAATAATCTTTATATCTATATCTATGAAATAGACTTGGTTTATATTTGTTTCCTTGCATGTGTGAACAATCAGCCCGTGGTGTTTGCGTCAACAATCGGCTGAGTGAACAATGGTTGATGAAATTAATACATGCCACAGCCGACGAAAAAGACACGCCCTGGCACAGCTTAACTTCACAGAAGATGTGTTTCAGTGAAAGCCCACCAGGCCACGGCCTCCCCCCGGACATGATTCCACACTCTATGACTGAATACCACTCTATTGAAACGGTTAAATGTTGATGAGAGATGCTGATGAGGCTGTAAACAGAGTTCCTTAACTCTCTCAATCCATCTATTAAATATTTTATAATATAGACGGAAATAAATCAATACTCATAGCCTTTCTTTAATATTTTAAAATGTTAAGGATGCAATTTCGAATTTTCCTGGTGAACCCAATTGGCACAAAACTGCAGTGCGATCATTTAGAAGAATTATTTTCGTTTTTCCAAAGTGAATACATACTTTATTAAGGCTTTTTCGTTTATATTCAAATTCTGATATTGCAAAACTTCATCAAACAAACAGCCCGAGCAACGCCGGGAAAATTATTAATTTAATAATTATTAATTATTAATTTGTAACAGCCTGGATATGGTCAAAATATAAAAAATATTAAGGCCTATTTATCCAGAAACTGTCCCCAACAGGCAGTAAGCCCAAAAAAGGGTTAATGATTGCAGCTAAAAAATATCTCTATTCAGTTGTTTATAATCATTATTAAAAATAGAAGAGAATTTAAAAGCAGGGTCAATAATAGCGATCTCAGTTCGGTAAGAATCAGTCACAAGAGAAAGGGCAGCTCGTCTTAAACTTCTTGAGGAACGTTAAACCAATTCGCAAAAGAAGATCCGGAGCATTAATATCACCTTTAAAAGGTTTCTTTAAATACTGAAGATGGTTTTGTTCAATCTTATCAATTAGGGAAACGCCAATTCCATCCAAATTAATAATTTCAGGCTAATGAGACAAGCGCTTTAAGCGATGTGATTTTGTTACAAATTTTACAAATCTATTATGAAGAGTGAGAATCTTTTTGAAAAGATAATTATTACCTGTATACCAAATAGGTAAGCAATAAAAGAGTTTTGATAACACCTGAGTTTGATATAATTTCCAAAAAACGAAAGCAGGAAAAGAAATTTGAAAGTCTACGTATAACACCTATTCGGCGTGAAAGTTCAAGTATAAGATGTTGAAGATGGAAATTAAATTTACCATTTTTTTCATAAAAAATACCCAAATCTTTTACGGAGGGTTGATTCAGATAAAATGAGACGACTTTGCAGTTCTGTTACGATGGTGTAATACCATGGCGCCACCATCGGTTATGTTCGATGTGAGAACCACGTTGTTGGACTATCGCCCGGCACCGTAATTTCCACTGAAGTAGACTGAATTTGAGGGACTCCATGGGAAGTTCGTTCCGCACCTGCTGACACACTTTCCATAGCCCATCAACGGTTCTTGGTCGGCGACTTCCGAGCCGTCGTTCCAGGAGGCCAAAACCACAGAAATCCATCAGTGATGCGTCAGGAGATTTTACAGGCACATGAGAGAAGGGAATAACTCGTATGCCCGTCTCCTGTTCCATCTTCCTGTAGTAAGCCACAGATGACTTGGCAGTGTGGCTTCATGCCTTGTCCATGTGGATCCAAACTTTTGATTGCTCACCAGGGTACAGACGTGGGATATCCTGTCGATATATGTGGTTCATTACATTACTCTGGAAGTAAGCTGCACTAATTTTACAGTTTCCAGGAACTCGACGAATCGTGAGCAGTCCACGTGAGCAATATCCGGCAACCACCATGAAGCCCTTTGAAAACTTTACCTTGCACCTTCGGACAAAATCGGACCTGGCCTTGCCCCCTCTTTCATGACAGTAAATTGCCCTGGGTTTATTGGTGTCATCGAGGTACACCCAAGCTTCATCCAAGGAGACAACCCACTTTCATCGGTCACCTGCAAGATGGTTTTCATACAGTTTTCTGGCGTTGGTGAATCGTTCCTGCACGTGCCTGGCCGACAGTCTGTGACCGCCGCGCGCTTTATGACGCCGCTCCAGTCCAAGATTGTCATGAATTATTCTGGAGACTGTTGCCTGTGAAATACCTTTCCTTTGGGCTAAACTTCTCTGTGTGTGGGGATTTTCTTTCAGCACTTCAGACCGGATTTCTCGCACCACCTGAGCTGGGCGTGTTGGTTGGGGCTTGTTTCTGGTTTGCTTCTCTGCTCGTTCACGTTCATTAGATAGTCGCAATTTGTTCTTTTGATTATTCGACCCACAGTAGCTTTGGATACCACAATACCATTTCGTTTGCATAATTCCACAATGCACGAAAGACTGAAGTTAGCGCCGGAAAGCCAAGCATATACCCTTCCCAAAAAGCTGTGATTTTGGAAGCCATGTTTCAGCACGAAATGTCCCAAATTACAGCAACAAGTGTATACAAAGCTAATCCCCATGAATAGTGGACGAGTCATGCAAATCACATTCCGTCAAGATCATACGCGGCGTTTAAAGACGTCTCATTTTATCTGAATCAACACTCCGTATATGATCTTTCTTTTGGATGACCTGGTCATGAGCTGTATATAATGTTTCGAATCTATTTGTTTTATTAGTATAACTAATAATACATGATTTAGACAGATTTAAACGGAATCCATTATTTTTTAACCAATTAATGAAATTATTGATAGAGCGTTGCAATAATAGTTTATCATGAATACAGGTAATCACAGAATAAATTTTAATATCATCAGCATATTGCAAAATTTGAACATTAGAATTTTGAACAATTAAATCAACGTCAATAACAAACAAATTAAAAAGTATAGGCCCAAGAGGTAATCCTTGCGGGACACCAGAAGATATTTGACCGGTAATTTTAGAATTATAATATTTACCAAATAAACCAAAAGTTCTACCAGCTAGCATTGAAAAGAGCCAAGAACATAAGTAATCGGGTATACCTAAAGAGGAAAGCTTTAATAATAGACCTTTATGATTAACAGAATCAAAAGCCTTATTAATATCAGATTAAAATCAGCTAGTATATAATAAATAAAGGGGGTCATAATTTTTCCAAGATTTATAGTATTTAATTTTCAATATTTGGTTTATTAGAGTTTTTGGCGTCGACTACTAAGGTCATTTTGCGCCTTTATATACAACTTATATCTATACGCAGCCCGGGACAAACACAAACATCCATGCCCACAGAGCGATTCGAACCCATCCCGTGAACTCGAGAACTAGAAAGCCTACGCCCTAGCCTTCTCGGCGACTTGACCGGCTTTCAACATATGAATACACAAACTTATTGGAATACAAATTTCTTAGTGGATGGACGGGGAGACAGGGGAGGGGGTAAATTTACAAGTAAACACGGAGATGATAATAACACTGTATATTACTTTGTTTTTGTAAACTTTATTATCATGATTGTTTCACCCCTTGTTGGCCTACCACTCACTAAGAGTGAATGCCTATGTATTCGTTTCTCCAACTCATTTTTTTCCTTTCTGAAATTGAATTAAAAACTCATGATTCCATAAAATTTGTTGAAATTAAAAAAAATAATAATAATAATAAAAATTCCATCTATACGTGACCAATTTTGTGCAACTATGTCCTCCGAAACGGCAAAAAGCAGAACCAAATTAATGTTTGGTTTGGTTTGGTTTGGTTTGGTATTAACGTCCTTTTCAACTGCCATGGTCGTTTCAGGACGGCGTTATAGGGGCCGCAAATTTTGCCTCGCAAGAGTTCTTTAACGTGCAGCCGGCAAACGACTACACGGGACCAATGGCTTTACTTCCCGTCCGAAGAAAGTGAGTGATCTCAGGATTTTCCCCCTGAAAAAAATTAATTTTGAGAATACCTTATACTGTGCCTTGACGTATTTTTATGATAATTGGTTAACCCTCCATAATTGTTTGGAGGGAGATATTTTTTTTTCTAAAAATGAAGATATGGCTGTAGCCCATATTTAGTCACTGTTGTATTTAATTACAGTGCTTTTTAAGAAAAAAAATTCGACAAATACGGACTCCTCACATTAAGACAATTTTCTTTTAAATAACTTGTTTGCTTCTGATGAGCCAGTTTGGAGTTATAAAGGTTTACATCTCACTCACTCCCTCCCCCCTACAAACAATTTTTCCGTTTTTTCTCTTTCCAACGCCCGGCAACAACTGTGATGTCACTTCTCATAAAAAATGACGTCACTCATTACTATCGTAAGCCGTTACGCATTCACGGTAACCGTGAATGTATCCACAGCCTTAAATATTCTTTTTTGCTACTGTCATCGGCGATACAATTAATTACAAGGGGTATTCTTTTCAACCTCCGTTGGGGCATAAAATAGTAATAGATGTGAATAATAAATTATTTTTATTACCAGGAGTCTAGTACAATCAAAGTCTCGACTGGCGAAAATTTGTGCGTTTGGAAAGAAAAGAGAAAGAACGAGTATTAATAAATAACAATAAATACCATCAAACAATGATGATAAAATAAATGCATACTTAACCTTGGCAACATAGCGATGACGCTTACTACGTTATAAAAGTGCCATTAAACAATGCTGATACAAACAATGTATACCTTGGCAACACAGCGGTGACATTAGCCGATTATAACATAGATGACCAAGAATGCAAGGCAAAGTTTGTGCTTTATAAACAAGGTTCAATTTGCAATCGTGCATAGAGTTCCTGTTCGGGCTTTTCTTAGAAATGATCGTTCTTAGAACATAAGATTTTCTTGAAAATCTTTAAAAATAAGCAGTAACTGGAGTTAATGGAGAGTTAGCAGACTATTGAGAAAGAGTAGAAAGGCAACAGAGGAAGAAGCCTCTTCGCTCTGTGCTGTATTGGTTTCACCAGCAGACGGCTATGGTGAGCAAGTTGTGAGCGAGTGGTGATCGTGTCAACCAAAGAAACGAAGACTGTTAAACTACAGAAAGTGACGAATGGCAAAGTTTTGCTTCAAGACATCGAAACCTCAGTGCAACTGCAACAACAGATTACCTTTTAATAATTACCCCACTCAGATTGTTGGGATTGCAGAGCACAAAGATAAACGTACATCCACTGCCACCCAAGAAGAGAGTTGTCGCTATATAGTGATGATGCAACAATTCTGTGAAGATGAGTATAATAGCATGATATACTGTAGATAGGGCAATCTGTCTCGAGGAAACAAAGAGATACACGTGTCTCCATTCAGCTCCCTAACAAATGTTCGGAACCCTGTAGAACCTTTCAGATCGAAGGCAGCTTCCTCTTTCAATGGGTTGGGTATATAAGGATGCCAGTCTGTCTAGGGCGACAGTTTACGACAAAGCATACATCAACTCGACTCTTCAAATCAACAAGCAAACTGTAATAATCGTTCGAAGGTCACATGTTAATTCTATCTATCGAAACGCCACCGAAGGAAAGAACGAATATTGGTCAGAGAAAAACAAAAAGTTATCCAGTCGTCGGAAACAAGTGAACAAATGGAGCTTCGTCTACAGCAAGAAATTGTAGAATTACTGAAAACCAATTTGAGTTATTTAACTTCTGTTTACTCACAAGTGGAATTATCCCGGGCAACGCCACGTGACTCTGCTAGCTATCTTGGTCTCGGGCGACAGTTTACGACATAACCGATAACAAAGCATACATGTATTGTGTTCTTTAATAATCGTTCGAAGGCTACATGTTAATTCATATCTATCGAAAAGCCACCGTAGAAAAGAACAAGTATTGGTCATACTTACTTACTTACTTTTCAAACCCGCTTATCCGTTAGGGTCGCGGGGGTAGCAGCCCTATGAAGGATCTCCAGCGATCGCAATCTTCCGCCATCAGGCGCATGTCCTCGTAATATCCAAGCGACTCGAAACCAGACTCTCCATGCAGTCTAGCCACCTGGTTCTAGGCCGACCCCTTGGTCTCTTACCCACCGGCTTGGAAAATAACAACTGCCTAGGAAGACTAGTTTGCATTGGCATCCGTATCACGTGGCCATACCAGCGCAACTGAGATCTCTCAATGCGGAGAAGTAGCGGCTCAACACCTAAAGATTCCCTTATTGTGCTGCTGTACACTCTATTTAGTAGGGTAACACCTGCCACACCTCTCAGAAATCTCATTTCGGCCGCTTGTACCCGCGATCGCACTCTTTCGGTCATTACCCAAGCCTCATGACCATAGATGAGAATGGGGACAAAGATAGATTTGAAGACGGAGAGCTTGGCTTTGTTAACCAGCTCGCGTTTCGTTACCACGGATCGCCACAGTTCACGTCTGACACAGCTTGCTGCACCGATCCGAGCATCCAATTCTTTCTCCTGCCGTCCATCGCTCGTGAATGCAATCCCGAGATACTTGAATTTCTCCACCTGTCTCAATGAGGCTCCCCAAACATGGAGAGCGCACTGAGCAGGCTGTCTTGAAAGGACCAGAACCTCGGTTTTAGCCACACTGATCTTCATCCCAGCTTCTTCATATTTGGCTGCAAACCGGTCTAGTGCATGCTGAAGGTTCGTGCGAGAAGACCCAAGGTTGGTTGGGCTTTAGGGCGCGCCAACTACTAAGGTCATTTTGCACCCAATTCTGACCTAAGACGCCACGCACGACTAAAAATATAAATAGCCAATAATTAAAGGGTAGTAAAATCATGAACGTTAAACATGATATGAAGTTCTAAGAATAATATAAAAATCTCAGCAGGCTAAAACAAAAGTAAAATTGGTAAAAATATACTACAACACTGTTGTGACACATAAAAAAACTTTGAAATGATTAGATGAGTTTAAAAATGTAAAATTTTTAAAAATTATAAAAAATATTTAATATCAGCAGACCAAAAGGGGGAAAAAAGGGATGATTAAATACTTTTAAAAATGTGAATAGTCTTTAAGAAATAAAATATTTTTTTACAAATAACTGGATTTTCTCCCAATAAAAAATCCAATGAATATTTAAGCCCCAGCGAACGACGCAGCTTACTGTGTAGAGGGCATTGAATAAGGATGTGTTTAACAGTCAAATCTGCCCCACACGAACACAGTGGAGCTGGTTCTTTGAAGACCCAAGGAGGACAAGGTCGTCAGCAAAGAGCAACCTCTCCACCAGGCAGTCGCCCACACAAACACGCTCATCGCCTCGGCTGCCCCTGTCTATCCAGTTCATAAAGATAATGAACAAGAGGGGCGACAGTACGCACCCTTGGTGGAGTCCAACACCTACGGTGAATGGTCTTGACTTAATGCCATTTATCCGGACACACATCTCAGAGCTTTTGTACAGAGACATGATAGTGTGACATTTGAATGTCAGTATAATGCGCTGCGCCCGGCAGAGGCAAATTATGTTGTGTATACGTTTTGAGTAAGTGGTGTCTGTGTTAAGTGAAACTGTTTTGGGAATGTGTGTGGGAGTTGATAACGTTTTCTAACTTTATTTTGCGTTGCAATGTTGTATTTTGGTAGTGGAATGAATGGGAGGGGCGGTCGAGTGTTTTGTGTGCTTGTTGTGTGAGTTGTGCCCGGGTATGGGTGAATTGGATGAGCAGTGTCGTTTTCAGTGCGTTGTTGTTGTGATGTTGTTGTTTGTCGTATTTTACGCTGCAATAAATAATTGTCTTTATAATTTTTAGTTGCAATAAGTTTTAATTTGGAAAAAACGCTTTTGTAATGATATTTTATGGCATTGTTTTGTGTTATTTAATTAATAGCCACGTAATCTGCTTGAGCGCACTCGTGTTGAAAAGAGCGACGGCGTTCAGGTATTGTTGCGTGTTTTATTGTTCGGATAAATTCTATTTCCTTGGAGGCGGTTTTTATCAGCTGTTGGCATTGTTATGATGGTTTTTTTTTAATTTTAAAGAATTTTGTGTTCGCTCTTGAGAGAAATTGCGATAGAGGTTGGACGTTTTTTAAGCTTAGGCAGTCCTTTTGGAGCCCCATTTGAATATTCAGAGCCCCATTTACTACTGCTGTTATTTTGAAAAACAGTTATAACGATGTGGACACTGGGTCAATTCCTTCAATTTAACTGCTGCAGCTTTACAAGTTTAAAGGTTTTTACTTTTGGAGCGTCTGTTGTAAAGGATGATCGAATGACTTCTCCCGTCGGGGCCCGTCAATGAGGCATCGGCCGCAGAAGTACGTAAGCGCGCATCGGGGAAGAAACCCCGCAACTGGTGCAATTAAGGACGACATTTGGTGAGTGCTCTTCTTTGTTTCTTTCCTCTGCAACCGGGAAGTACAACATAAAGGCCTTTCATTGCATTGTATCTTCATTAGATCCTGATGTTTTGATTACCCTGCCTGCTCTCCGAAGGAACCTTGATATGTGTTAAAATTACGATTTATTATACTGGTGCTGCACTTGCGTGGACGAACAGTGAAACTGTAATGGAACAGTGGTTTTTTGTTGCTAATCGAGCTTCAATTGTAATTAAATCATAGGCAGGGTAACTAGAAATAATCTGTGTCCGCAAAAACACCGCGAAAAATTAAGAGAGTCTAATTTATAAAAAAAAAAAAAAATTACCTAAATTTTTAATCTTTGGTGCTTTATTGAAATGTTGGCGGCTGCTGTAAGACCTAGCAGTGAAGCATCATTTTCTTCTCCATCAATCACTTTTTATGATAATGGGGAGCTCTAATAATTGAAGGTGGCAGTTGTTTTTTTTAATTTTTTTATTATTTTCTTAAGAATCGGAACTTAGTTTGCAGTTTTTAATTTTATCATATGACTTAAAGAGTTTTGCCATTTCTAATATGTATACAAAATTAGTGTAATAAAACGCATTACGAAATACAGGATTGTTTTATACAAGTTCGTTCTTTCTTTCCGTCTGCTTCGTTCTAATGCTGCAACCAATTATGAACCCATTTCCCTTCGTTCAAACGATTCCAAATAAGATACACCGTTTCATTTACGATGATGTTACAATCCAGTATAAGAATTTTCAAAAATCGATTAAAACTTGTTTTTCATTTATTTTATGGAAGACGTACAGCATTGAAAATCAACTTAAAATAGGCCAATTGACAGTTCCATCCAAACTTGCAGTAGAATTGTTTAAAAATCTAGAAGCAGCGTTTGTAAAACATTCTGAACTGTCGAACCATCTATCCCATTTCTTAAAACGTTATGAAAGCGTCGTGAAAATAGACATAAGTAATTTCATTTCAAATACTACGGTGTAAAGTAACTTTAGATGAGACTGTTTTCATGATACGCGTGAGACACTGTGAAACTCCTTAATAGAGCGTTGTCTACTGCTAATTACAAAAGTAAATACCAGCCAAAGAAAGTAAAAAGAAATTAGATTGCTAATAAATTAAAATTTTTAAACTGCTTAAATCATTTTAATTGTAATTTTAAAAAATGCAAACAGCATATACAGTATTTCAATCTTAAACTTATTATTTTTAATATTGTATTAACCACAGTATTTCTTATTCCTCTGTGGTATTACCTATAGAAGAAATCGTGGATAATCGTTTAAATTTTCAATGTCAATTTAAAATTTCAGACCGTGTTAGAAAAGTAAACGTAGGTAAAATATGAAATGTTAATTGCACATTTAAAAAATATTCGTCACATATAATCCTTAATAATAAAATACACATTAGTTAACGATTTTTCTTTAATTTGGTGTTCTTTGGTTCCTTTCACAACACACTTGAGTCAAGCTTCCATGGCAGACAAATTATCACACCTTTTAGGATTTTATTACTACCACAAACAAAACGAAACTTATTATAATCTTATATATAAAATGCTAACTCCTCCTGCTCCATGCCCGTTTCCATAGTGCCGAGCAATAATCCAACCTTTATTGTTTCCAACAAACGAAAAAACATCGATTGTTAAATTCCGAATAAATACTAACGTCATAGTTTTTTTTACCGTAGCCGACGAAAAAGACAGGCCACGGCCAACACCACCTCTACTCAAAGCCTGAGCGCGAAATTTCATTCATTGTTACATCATCATACCTAGCCATAATTTAGGGCTTACTATTGGTAGAAATGCGATTAAAGATGACTACTTATGACGTTTTAACAGTGTATGACGTTTCCGCGCTCAGGCTTTCTCTTTAGGTGGTGCTGCCACGGCGCGGAAAAGTCACCTGATCATTCTAGGCTGAATAACAATGTAACCCTCATTGTTTCCATCTTGGATTTTAAGAATCAGCAAATTTATGGCTTATTATTGGTAGAAATACGAATAACAATGCCCTAAATATGATGTAACAATGTATTACGTTTCATCGCAGAGGCCTTCTCTCTCAGTGGTTACGGCCGGGGCCTGTTTTTTTCGTAGGCTACGTTTTTTTACTCGCAGCCGACGTTGACTACGTTTTTTACTATACCTATTATCATTAAGAAAAATCAAATTAAATCCTAAATAGGTAATTTAGCTATTTTAAATTATTAAATTAAATGTAATTTTTATTTAAATTTTAATAAAAACCAGTTGAGAATGTGTGGTACTGCATTGCCAGAACGATGTTAATTAATTCGCAAGTCGGTCATTCCGTCGTCACTTTTTTCCATTTTTTGATTTTTACCTTCACATTCTGCTAGAGTATCAAAGATAAGTAAAAGTTTTAACAGGCATATGTGTCCTATCTCTTCGGGAACAGGATCAAAATGACAGTTAATCAGTTTGGTCGAAAGACCAAAATATAATGAAACGAATAATAGTGTTCGGCATTAATGTGTATGAAAAATCAATAGTGCAATTTTTTTTTATCTAATTTTACACTATTGATTTTTTATCTAATCACTCCTCCTCTTTTATATATTAAAGTATATAATTAATTTTTTGTTTTAATATATAGTAATCGTGCAATATATCCCCAAAACGGTCTGCCGAGAAAATTATAGCAATAAGAGAGATAAAAACACCAAAAAAGCAGAAAAAAAAAAAAAGAGCCCAACATGCCAGTTTCACTGAAGACCAAAGTTTACATTTAACAGTTGTAGATATTCTTCTGTATTAGTTTAATCACTGTGAAATTGACAGTAATGAATTTGTAACATTGTGAAAGTCTCGCTTTCATAGTGACAGCAACTTTTATACTTTTGACAGTCCTGTCACAGACGATTTTTTAAAAAATAAAATTGAATTTACATGGAATTGAATTTGCACTGTTGTGGCAACTGTCGTACGACGGGTTTTCGAATAAGATCATAAGCAAGTAACATAGTTAACACTAGAGAGATCCCGTCAAAACTTGACGGTAAACAACTCATCTCCATCTTGTTTTCCCTGTAATGTTGTTTATTGTTATCGTCGTTAATTGTTTACGTAATTGTTGTTGATTTGATCATCAATGGTAGCAAAGCTGTTAAAACAAAATAAGTATTTATGTGGATCGTACTAATGAACAGATTAAAAGCACAACACTCTTTAACCACAACTAAAAAAGGCGTTAAACAAGAAATAAAACAAAAAGAATGAAAAAAACAATACAACCTGTAAACGTCTTTCGAAAGCTTTGCTTTCATCTTCAGCA
>JAHWFO010057525.1:0-17080 GCA_023313115.1 Rhysida immarginata | reverse complement strand
AGGTAGGAATGACATTACAGTAGGTGTTCAAAATGCCGACCCTGAGCCTCGATGCAGGTGTTTAGTAGTGTTTGAAACGCCCGGCGATGTGGATGATCACGGTCTGGAAAACGCTGTTGGTAAATCCTTTCCGCTTCAGTAGTATTACCCTGTGCCTCGCCGTAGACGAGATGCATGTCCGCCAGCTCCGCATTAGTCAAGCGATCCATTGTACGACAATGGAGTTACGTGTTTCGTTTCCTCTCTTTTAAAGGAGAGAACACGAACAATTTACATGCTTATATCCTAATTTACATGGACCCTACCATTGCCGTCCGAGTAACGCACATCCATTCCTACCTCGTACAAGTTGCATTATCTCTGTAAGGATGCATTTCCGGACCCATGTTTACAGGAAAAATATTGTTCCCCGCTACAAACTGTACATGGTATTTCATTCTTGACCTACCTTTCTGAATCACCCTGTACATATAGATTTGCAGGTTGTTTGGGGTTTTTTGGTTTCATTTTGAAATATGGGAGTTGGATCTTTATTTAATATTATAAATTTATTTTCAGCGATAAATTCATCAATTTTTTGAAAATAGATATATTTATGTATGATTACTGTTGCATCCCCTCTATCTGCTTTTAACGAAGATCACTGAAACATTTATTGATGCCGTTTTTTTATAATTTATAAATATCCGCCGAGCCTTGGACCATCATCAAAACAAAAAAATTAAGAAAATAACTATAAGAAGATCGATCGATAGATAGACAGATAGAGAGACAGAAAGAAACAAACAAAGAAAGAAAGAAAGAAAGAAAGAAAAAGAAGGAAGATAGAAGTAAAATATAATTCCTCGGGAATGTCGTGATTGATCGGGATCAAAAGTACCCTAAATGTTTATCCAGATTATAAGCTATAACCATACTAAGTTTCATCAAAATCCGTTCAGCGGTTTTAGGGGGATGCGCGTACAAACAAACAGACAGACAACCAACAGATTTATTATATGTATAGAAGAAGATTTTCAGTAACATGAAATCGTAATTTCTTGGCTTTAACCCTTAGTGAGCACATCGATTCGATGGTTAATGCAATTCAGTTATTATTACTGAGAAAGATGTTTGAAATATTAATATACAAAGTTGCATATTTCTATAATCTATGCCTGCCCTGTGTCGTGACTGTTCATTTCACTGAAATGTGTTCGATGTGATAGGGGAAAGTTGCCAAAAAGAATTTTTGACATTAGAGGAAATATACACCTAAGACAAAAATACTATTTGCGGTATATAAAATGTGACATGTTATTAGAATGATCCTGGGTCATTAACTAATGTAGAATGACGTGATAATTAACACATGCCAATGTTCAAAAGACCCGGAATCGTAAAAATAACAAAGTTTGGTTAATGCTTGTATCCGAAGCTTGTTGATATTCTATTCAAAATAATATTGCCATCTGTTTGTACGTTCTTTATTTTTATGTGTGTGCGGATTGTTGTGTTATTCTGTTTCGCTTTTTTAACTTCCTGTTTATCAATGTATCTTTATTGGTGAAGTTTACCCTGTAGGTTTTTGAGTCGTTTTTCACCTGTCAGTTAATGTGGGGAGCTATTTCTGTATAGTCATTTTTGTAAATACTGTAAAACCTGTCTAATCTGAAATTACATGGGACCATAAAATATTTCTAGTATAGACAGGTTTTTACAATAGGGAGGTGCAAAATATACAAATACCTGTGGTCGGGACCATATTTTTTTCCAGAGAGTATAAGTTTCCAGTTGCGGCCTCTATAACGCCATCCTGATATGTCCATAGTAGTTGAAAGGGGCGTTAATACCAATCAAACCAAACCAAACAGGTTTCCAGATTATAGAGGGTCACAGATTAGGCCCAGATTGGATCCTTTAAAAAGAATGAAACCACTTCTCCATAAAATGTTTATAACATACACGTATGTACATTTCGATGACTATGTCATCTAGGTTTCTCGTGAACGTACTTAACAGTAATAGAAATACTTAATAGTATTTGATTGGATCCTTAGGAAAAGTATCACGAACCATAATATGAATGCTGTATGGTGTAATAGATACATACCTGTTGTAAGGTGCATACGATTTATTAATTTACAAAAGAATTATAATTGAACCCATATTGACAAAGATATTGCTTATTCTTACTTAAGAAAATGTTACATCAGTCCTATCCGTACCAATTAGGAGTTGTTACATGAGATGCTAGCAAGCTTATTAAACATCACTAGATAATGCTAACCTGACCAATAATGAAATTTCTAAATCGGTACGATTTAGGAGACGGTAATTTTTGGTAAACCTCCCCCTCCCCATGAGCTTGAATTTCAAGGCTCAGTACTAACGACTCTTGTAAGGGTCACTTTTGTAGATAAGCTTTAATAGCAGAAAGACTAATGAAATCGACATAAGTCTCCAGCATATAAAATTAAATGACACAGTTTTGGCATACTTTGGAAACTTGGAGAAGTGCCAAATTCTTAGAGAACTGATATGATAGTTTTCTCACAACGAGCAGTTTTCTTTGTTCTCCTTTCTTGTATAAGTTTTTAAAGTTGATATCATTCTCTCTCTCTTTTTGGGAATGTCATGAACGCTTAAACAGATTGTGTATATTTGCCATTTTTATCATATCAATTCACTCCCAGTTTCACTACCATTTATAATTTTGTTAATTTCTAAAATATATTCTAATTTACATTGCTTAGAGCGGCCTGTTCTTCAATCTATTTTAATGACACTTTCGAAATTAGTTAGATGTCATTTGCATTCATTTCGCAATAAACTTGATTGCTTTTAATCCGTTAGTTCTCATCAAATCAGCAAACTCATGTTGAGGCATTATCTTTTATTTTATTCTTTCGTTTTTGATACTATCTTCCTCCAACCTTTCTTCTCTTCTTTATTGCATCTGGTTCTAAATGTTTTGCGATCTAAAACTAAATTATATCTCGTATCAAAATAATCATTTTCATTCGTGAACATAAATAATAGGCTTAGTGGACACCCACTTCTTCCTTTGCTTTCTTTCATTCTTCCTTTATATAACTCATCTCTTGATGTTATCACATGAATCCATCCCTTGCCTACGAAAATAATCTCAACAAATCTATTATAGATCTGATTTCGGGTTACAGTCTGATATCTTCCATAATCTCTCGATTAGATTATGTCGATTATCTTTTGTGAGGTTTAATTTTTCGATTATTGAGCTTAACAATTTACCAGATACTGAACGAAGGGTTTTGTTGCTACTATAATACCTGGAAAAAACTATTCGAATACAACATGCAAAACGTATTTGGAAAGCTTAAGTTGTTTCTATTATTTGCAATCCTTACATGCAAGTCAAAAATAAAATGTAGGTACCAATAACAAAAATTGCATCATTTCAGTGATAAGACAGGAGAACAAAAATAACTCTTTTTAAAGTCATCTTTAAAGTTAAGAGCGAATTCTTCTGCTTTTTAGTCAGCTCAGTTTTTTCCTATTGCCCACAGATTTTTTGTTTTTCAATGAAACACTTCTAAATTATTCAGAGCTTAGGGCCTAACGAATTTCCTTGTGGCCCAAAAACATGAATACTTTAACATGGCAGCCGTTTCTCTTCACACACTTACTTAACATTGCATAACTTGGAAACGTGAGGTGATAGAAAAATATCTAAAAGCAGATTCGGATTCAGCACACTATAAACCACAAAAATAAGGCAAATTCATTCAAGATAATTTTTCATCGTTGGCCTGTGTAATTATTGCTCTAAACAAATCTCAATTAAAACAACGCTGACGAAAGAATCATTCGAATACTCCAAGCTTAGGAAAAATTTATTCGAACACAGAAAATTAGTCGCGAAAAACATCAATCAAAATGAACATTGTGTTGCACCTTCTTTGACTTTTTATTATTGCTTTGATACGTTTTGACATCGTTTAAACTAAATCTCTGCAATAATAATGTCCAATTTCAGACCAAATGTTAAGAAAGGCAGCTTTAAGGTCATCCTAATTTGTAGCGTTTTTTCCATTTGCTAATTTTTTAAAAATTCCCACCACATTTTCTTTAAGGGTATCAGATCCGGGCTTTGAGCAGACCATCCAAGTCCTTTAAGTATTGATTCTTGCAGTGTGGTGACAAGATGCATTATGATCTTGAAAAATGATCTGCTAATCTCCAAACTGTTCTTCAATAAAGAGAATTAGAAAATTATTCAAAAGTTCTTCATACACTTCTCCAATTATTTTTCCTTAGATTATTGCTATTCTACCTAGCCCTTTGGACGACATACATCCCCAAATCATTAAATAAGATAAAAACGTTTTGGAATTCTTTAAACACTCATTAGCAAACTTTTCATTACTCCATCTCCAAACAGAAACCCCATTATCATCTCCGAGTAAAATCCCAAGAGTTATTTTGCCCATTGGTAGCCTGTTATAAATAGTAATAGAAATATAGGACAGCTAAAACTGTAAACACTAGGCTAACAACAAAAGATGAAAAGAAACCACTATTCCACATAGATATATTTTTGTGGAATAGTGTTTTTTTTTCATCCTTTGTCGTTGTCTGTTATACGTACTTTGTTAAGAAAAATAGAAGCTTTGCAAGATTTGTAATCCATTTCGTTTCTATCACTCACATTTACATTACACTTTTTCAGTTTCTTATTCTGTTCCTTGGATGTACAGCTTCTATTTTTCTTGCAAATTTCTCTGACTGTACATTCTAAAACTTACTTGTAGACTTTTTTCGACCTCTTTAAGTGCGGTTTCCTATAGTACCAGTCTCTTGAAATGTTTTTCCACACATAGCCTAATTAACAGCAGATTCAACACATTTGGCGACGTCTCTTTGTCTCTTTGTGTTTCAATTGACTTTAACAAACAAATCATTTGCCTTTTCAAGTCTTCACTCAGTTCCTTTGAGCGAGCCATGGCTAATCGCCTGTGCTGTCCAAAAATCGGCTAATAGAAAAATTCCAAACGTAAACTATTTTGCATAATGTACGTGTTCGAATAATTGTCCTCAGTGTAGAGCAATAGTATCACTGAAATGATGCAATTTTCGTTACTGGTATTAAGGAATTGTTAAATAACACCTATTGCAAATAATAGAAACAACCTAAACATTTCATTTACTTTTTTCATATAGTATTCGAATAATTTTTGCCAGTGATTGTAGTATGGTTTTATTTCTCTTCTAAAGGAACAATTGGCCATAGAATTTCATCAAAAAGTTGTTTCACCCTTCTTCATCACGTTTGAATCTTAAATGTGGCTATTAATCCCCTGTAATCCCCTGTAAATGTCGCATGTAGGAAAATAAAGGACGAGACACAAGATTATGTTTCAGGATAATCTATATATTTAAGTTGCAAGAGTGATTTTTTTCGACAGTTCGTTGGTGAAAACTACTGCATCTAAAAACTTCATTTTGGTCTTAAATGAAAGGTCTTGGTCTGTAGATTTGTCAAATTTAATTTTCGTGTGCATTATTACTATTAATTAGCGCTAATTTACAATTCAAAATTCCTTTAAGCGCAAGCCTAATAATAGGATAATAACTGAAACAGTTTTGCATTGTTGTTGCACATTTAACCACATTGTTGGCGACGGATTGAAGCACGAAACGAAACTGAAACATCACCTGATTATTGTCGTCTGAGCAACATCTATACATTTAAGTTGCAAGGGTAATTCTTTCGACAGTTCGTTGGTGAAAACTACTGCATCTATAAACTTCATTTTGGTCTTAAATGAAACGCCTTGGTCTGTAGATTTGTCAAATTTAGTTTTCATGTTCAATATTACTGTTAATTTGCGCTTATTAGGAGCTTTAGCATAAAAGCTACGTATAAGAATGCGCCCTTGGTCTGTACGTTTATCCAGCCGGCCTTCCGGCCGTCCGCCGTTTGCACGATAACTTGAAAACGGATTAACTTTTTTAAATTCTGTTTTCAGAAATATGACCATCAAAATCTTAGCTCGGCCGTATCAACTTTTCAGAATTTTTCGTAGACCCCTTCAAGTCGAATTCACGTGCTAAAACAGTGAGTGCAAAGAATACCAAGCTAATGGCATGTCATATAACAATCGATTTATCAAGAAGGAATACATTGTTACTTTCTGTTCATCTTTTAAGCATTACTGACATCGGTGCGCGCACGTGAAATCGTTTTGTCGACGCACGATTGCTCAAGTGCTCATAATCTATATTCAGTTGCGAAAGAATAGATAATTATTGGTTTTATAATGGCTTAACTGTGTACCCCTTCATAATTTCTACATTTTTTGAGGTAGAAGGTTGAAATTCGGAATGTAGCTTCTAGGGGCATGTCCATCTGCACTGTTTAGTTTGGTATTGATTGGTACACTGGGGTCGGAATTACGGGGGTGGGATTGAGATAGGACAACATATCTATGTGCTATTTAGGTACGTAAAGGCGTGAAATTCGGTATCCAGATTCCTCTAAGCAAGATCTACAATACTATGAAGTTTAGGCCCAGGTGTTCCATTGGGTCAGATTTGCGGGGGTGGTAGTCACGTGGTCTTTAGAACTATGCCAACATATGGCTTGTGATATATCATACGTTCGGAAATGATAAGAAAGGAAAGAAAATACGAGCTTTTTTACGTTTTCTACATATTACGTTCGAGAAAATTAATTTTTGATTAAAAAATTTGGGAAGAGGTAAAAAGTGCAGATAAAGGGGTAAAAATAGATGACTTCAGGATCTGCTACTTGCCTTACCCTACTCGGGGGAGGGAAGAGGGGGTTAATTTTTTTAATAAATGTATAAATGTATTTCTCCTTCAGTGCTAAAGCTCCTCCTTGGAATGTTTACAAGATTTTATTTACAATTGGAAATGCTTACGCTGGCAAACCAAACAGTCCTCTCCACAATGGCGTCACAATCAACAACTTTGCTACCATTGATGATCAAATCAACAAAAATTACATAAACAATTAACAACGATAACAATAAACAATATTACAAGGAAAAACAGATGGGATGGGTTGTTTACCGTCAAATTTTGACGGGATCTATCTAGTTCTCTATAATCCTCTTTACTTTGATAAAGGGTAGCCTCTATCGGAAACGTCAGTTTTTTTCAGGATCTTACCATCCTGTGTTCAATTTTTATTTATTACTTTCCCCTGTAAGGGTTATTGGCCTTACTCTTCCATTTTACGAATTCATTCCATTTGGCTGGATACTTGTTCCTTTTAATACCTTCTTTATTAGAAATTTATTATCTTATACAATACGAATGGCCCATTTTCACACGTTCTTAATTTTTGACTTTATAATTTTTTCTATGCCTATATACACGGATACTGTTTGAATTTAAGTAACCACCACAGCCGTCTTTTACACTTCCATTTAGCGGTTTCTATCTCAATTTATCACTCACGAGTAAGTAGAATTAAATTTAACGTAAAATGTTTGCTTGCTTTAAATTAATAAGTTCTCTCTGCTTCTCAAAGTCTGTCGTATCCTAATGACAGACGCCCTTTGTTTTCCTGGATCAAAAAATAGCTCAGAGATCTTATATGAAGTTAAGTTATCTGATAAGCTAATGTTTACCCAGCTGCGTAACTATTCCTACCTAGATCAATTATAATTTTTAGTCAACATCATTAGTATTGTTATTGCTGTATGTTATTTATTAATTTAAAACAGAATTGTCGTAAAAAGTAATGCGAAATGTGCTGAAACGAATACCTTCGATAAACATGCAACTTTGAAAAGTTAAACAGTAGCCGCTTCTGCATGTTATTGCTTATTTTTTCCATAACTGCCACAGATAGCTTATTATTTTTACATGTAAAATGTTTTCTGTTATAGCTAAGCTATCTTTTGTAAAATATAACGTATTATTATTAAAAGTCCCCTCCCCTGTTTTCTTAATTGCATATTTTGACCATTTTTTTTGCTGTAAATATAGTTGCATATTTCAGTAAAACATTAAATTCAGTTTCTTCCGAAGAAATTCTTCGTATTCCCTGAGGAAATGGCGGAGATCTTTCAATTCCCATGATGTTGTACATGACCCAATTTGATACCCAAAAACAAAGTTTTGATCAGTTTTTAGATGACCTCAACCATCTATCCCAGCATCAAGTTCAGCTGCACAATGACTCTCTACCACATTTGGATCTACTTGTCTACAAAGAAAACATTGCCTTGAATTTTATGTTTATCGTAATTCGAATTTTCTGCCCACATACATAACATTTTCACCCTCAAGCAAAAAAACTGCAGAGAATCATGGCTACAAACGTGAGATGATAGAGTATCAAAAGGATAATCCAAACGAAAGAAATCACTGCTCTTAACCACCCCAAAGAAGATAAAAAGGAGACAAATTATTTAATCCTTCCATA
Source organism: Rhysida immarginata (assembly GCA_023313115.1). Lineage (NCBI taxonomy): Eukaryota > Metazoa > Arthropoda > Chilopoda > Scolopendromorpha > Scolopendridae > Rhysida > Rhysida immarginata. Next base: position 8,661 of record JAHWFO010057525.1, on the reverse strand, counting down.
CAAAAAAAAAACATTAAATAGTAAAATAGCTAAAATATGGTTTCAAGTCGTTTTCTGAAGTCGCAATAATCCATTATTAAAGCAGCTATTACGAAAGAAAGATATGTCAACGGCTCAATTTTTGCGGAACGCATTTTAAATTTTGAACGTGATTATAATACAGACTCATTCAAGATATTATGCATAATAGATAATCTGGCGATGTTAAATCTTCTCGAATCATAGAAATTGCCAAAATATCTCCGGATAAATTAATTAATCATGATAGTGGTTCCTATGAATATTTTAAAATGGACAAAGCTGTTTAAAATCGAGTATAAAAAATAATGTCCTACATTGGCTGAACAGGGAACAGCAAGCTGATTGGCGGATCCATGAGAGGGTTTAGTTCGTTTATTAACAGACTTCAAAAAAAAGGAGGTTATCAATCCACTCGTATGTATGTAATATTGTTAGACTTGCACAATATTCGTATATGTTAGTCTATGTGGGCTTCTAAACAAGTGTGCCAAATTTCATAAGTGTGTGTGTCTGTATGTATATATACAGGGTGTTTCTTAATTGGTGTCCCGTCTTTAGGTCCAAATAATGACTCAAGGGGAACAGATTGGGGGAAAATGAATATTGATTATTTGGTTTTAATGTCCCCTAATTCCGAATAAAAACATTTCGCGTCCCTGGGGGTGAAGGGGTAAATTTTGAAAATTTTAATTTTGTAGGGGTAGGGGTTAGACCCCATGTGTTATTTAGAAAGTTGTAGAGCATCATGTAAAATGTGGGTTTAGTAAAAAACCCGGTGAAAAAATCTCATCCCCTGCCCTTTATCGAGTGGGTAAAGTGAAAGGTATGGCTAGCTAATGTAGACAAAAACAGAAAAACTCATTAGAAACTTATTAGAACTTTATTACTTATTAGAAAACAGTACATTTGAAAATGAACGAGCATGAATGAGTCGTTACCCTGAAAAGCTAATGGTCTTGACCCCACTCCAAATGTAGGTCCTACTGTTTTCTAATAAGTATGGTTTTTGTCCACATCGGCTAGCCATACTTTTCACTTTACCCACTTGATAAAGGGGCAGGACATGAGATTTTTTCACCGGGTTTTTTGCTAAACCCACATTTTACATGATGCTCTACAACTTTTTAAATAACACATGGGGTCTAACTCCTACAAAATTAAAATTTTCAAAATTTACCCCTTCACCCCCAGGGACCGAAATATTCTTATTCGGAATTAGTGGACATCAAAACCAAATAATCAATATTCATTTTCCCCCACCTGTTCCCCTTGAGCCGTTATTTGGACCTAAAGACGGGACACCAATTATGAAACACCCTGTATGTATGTTTGTTTGTCTGCGTATTTCTCAGAAACTAGAAGTCGAATTGCAATAATTCTTTTTTTTTATTGGAATAAGCATCTTTCAAGCTAAGGAACGGTTCAAGTTTCATCAAAATCGGTTCAGTAGTTTTCAAGATATGGACTAGTTATAGCTAGATGATAGTGAAAGTTTCATCAAAGTCGGTTTTTTTATACTCTGTTTAATCTTGTCCATTTGGTTCTTGTTAGCCATTCCGTTAGTTTCTTGCTGACAAAGACAACAGTGCATGTCGAAATCTACAGGGTGGGATATAAGGCTCCATACAAATAGTGATACATGCACTCTACATCAGATTCAATATATTATATTACAAGATATTTTCGACATGTCTGAAAACAAAGTGATAAGCGCTTTAGGAAACTGCTAGTCGTCCGAACCATTTCTAAACCACTGACAAAAATCCAGTCTCCTCTGGTAGCGCCTGATGGAAAGGTTGGAAGCCGTTCTGTTGAGTATTGCCACATAATCATGTGGCTTATTTCTGAGTTACGAGAGCGCCGCACAGTGTACGATTTGAACAATCTAGGAGGACAAAACTCCGGAACCTAAATAATGGATTATAAATTACATTTATTGTATACATTATAACATTACAATAAATAAAAGACAAACCTAAATGTATAACAAGAAATTTATTAAAGTTTTAAGAATAAGTTTAGTTTTAAGAATGTCATTAAAATACCTTTTGTCCTCCTAGATTGTTCGAATCGTACACTGTGTGCCGTCTCGTGGAGACGATCGGATCCTGTCGAACGGCGGCCAGAACCATGGAGTAATAGACCAGAACATCAGCAGCTCTCTCACCTTGCACATGTCTTCTGATCCAGATCATCAGTGTTGCGGTTGGGCTGCACCTACACACTACCCCACGCGAACCGCAAGCCGCAGAAAAACCATTCTGGAGTAATGTATACGATTAGGATATCGTCAAGAACTTACCTTCATCTGTTTTTGATATCGTGCAACATACAATTTCTCCTAACACCATCAACATGTTAAACCCTTCTTCTTTGGAAAAAGGCTTTTTCAGTGTTAACCTGTCACGATAGCAACAATCAATGCGCAGGATCGTTTACAGTTCAACAGCGATATAAGCACCACAGAAGAAGGAAACATGTTTTCCTTATTCTGTATAAGAAAAAGTGTTTTCCTTATTCTGTATAAGCACGTGATGTGAACACGTTTTAAAGAATCGTCAACAGGGAAATTGCAAACATGTGATCTAAAAGTGTTTGTTGTTTTCATCACAGATATAGAGGAATAGATCGGCAATGCCATTGTGTTCGTTGAAGCCTCGCTTACGTTCCGCCGCCATCTTAGGTCACTACAGAATACGAAAAATTACAACCAAACACCACACACTTATTCACCATTGTACCTTGTATTTTATTCTAACTTACTTAATTAACTTTATAACATTAAATATTATAAGAAAAAGCATATGAATCGAGTACTTGCTGCTTACACGTGTAGTACGGTAAGATGGCGGCACCAATGAGAAAGGTACGGGCATTGCCGATCTATTCCTCTATATCTGTGGTTTTTATTGACCTGAAGGAAGCCAATTGGAAAAAAAGTTTCGAAATTGTTTCTTTTTCTAAGACCTATCCAACGACATCCTATTGAACCATGTTCCCATTTAAAGTTTTTCGGCGGACCCCGGATGCGTCATTTCCAGCCATTTCCGGAATATAGGATACTCATCATTAAATTCTTCATGTAGTCTTTAGTCATGTAAATTTTTTCTCCAGAGCGTCGAACTTACGAGAAAAAAGCCTCGCACGGGTGGTCTGACACCCTATATTGAACTTGTGGAAAGTGTTTTTTCCCTTAATTAGGAGCTTTAGCAAAAAGTACTTATAAGAATGCACGGTCTGTACGTTTATCCGGCCGTCCGTCCACCTTCGGACGGTAAATTGAAAACGGATTAACCTTTTCAAATTCTGTTTTCAGAAATATACCATCAAGGTCTTAGCTCGGCCGTATCAACTTTTCAGGATTTTTTGTGGACCCCTTCATGTCGAATTCACGTGTTAAAAGAGAAAATGTAAAGAATACCAAGGTAATGGCATGTCGTATAACAATCGATTCGTCAAGAATAAATACACTGTTACTTTCTGTTTATCTTTTAGGTATTGTTGACGTGAGCACGCGCACGGCGACGATCGCTTTGTCGACGCACGACTGCTCATAATCTATAATCATAATCATATCTATATAACAGCTAGTCTCCTGGATAAGGGGAGATGCGGGCTGAAAATCCATCCATCCATCCATCCATCCATCCATCCATCCATCCATCCTATCATATCTATATATTTAAGTTCCAAGCGTGATTCTTTCGACAGTTCGTTGGAGAAAATTACTCCATCTCTAAACTTCTTTTTGGTCTTAAATGAAAGATCTTAAGGCTGATTCGCACTGGACGGCAAGCACGGTAAAATCAGCCGGTACCGGTGGGCGTGGAGTTGCTATGGAAACGTAGCTCAAGGGCAACCGGTTTTGCCGTCTCTATGTCTCTACCTGCCGTTGATGAAACCAGCCAATCACAGCAGAGCACATGAAACAAGAATGCTGGGATTGCTTTGGCCATGATCACGCTTCTTAGTGCAAATTAAAATGGCTGCAATCAACAACGAGTTGCTTATTGTAGAAGTTAGAAAGTATCCTTGGATATTTAATAATAAATTAAAGTCCTAACGAGATGCAAATATGAAAAACGATAGTTGGAAGGCTATAGGTGTGGTCTGAGAAGTTATGAGAGCTGTTATTCTATTGGTTTTTCGACTGCGAAATATAAACACTCCTGATTGGTTGAATGTTTAGCTTTTACCGTTCAGTGAGAATGGTCATACTTTGTTGCCGTGAACGCTCATAACGGTTGTTTGGAATACCGACTAATTTTTACCGTCCTTAACGTCCAGTGGGAATCAGCCTTCAGTCTGTAGATTTGTCAAAGTTAGTTTTTGTTTCCATAATTACTATTAATTAGGGGTAATTTGCAATTCAAAATTGCTTACGCTGGCAAATCAAACAATCTCTCCACAATGACGTCACAATCAACACCTTTGCTAGCATTTACATTTGAGGGAACAACACTTACATAAACAATTAACGACGATAACAATAAACAACAATACAGGCAAACTTTGAAGGAACCCATCTAGTATTCTATATATAAATACGGCAAAACATTTTTTGTCGTACACTTTTACATCTGTTAACGTGTACGAATGCGCATGAAACGAATATGGTTGGAAAGTTCCTGTGCTGTCGATGTGCACAATATAAAGGTGGATACAAAAGTCTGAACCCCCCTTTGATTTTTTGAACCGAAGCAGATGTCAATTTTGATGAATGCAATGAATAGGAAGTTGTAGGTGGCCTATCCCATGGTGCACTTTTCATCATCCCAAATATGCAAATTAGGACACATTCAAAATTTATCTCAAAAACCGTAAGGGATAGAGAAAAAAACCCAATTGCAAACTTGTTCAGCATGAAAAAACAAACAAAACAAAAAATAATCATCCAAATCGGACCAACCAATCACCCACAATCACGTGGTGAACAGTTTGTAGCTTACAAACAGCCACACTGCACAAGGAAAATTGAATGTTGATATTTTCACCATGTAAAACATGCAAATCAAAAAATTAACATAAATTACCATACTCACATTCACTTTCATGCGGAAAAGCAAATAAAAGGCATGTTTCAGCACACACAAGACAGAACAATTCCAGGATGGCAAGCTACACTATTCCGGAAATGGTCAACATGATCTTCTGCTTCGGAGAGGCAAGGAGAAACCTACATGCTGCAGTTAGGTTGTATCGAGACAGATACCCTAACGAACGCCATCCATCTCGTCAAACAATGCGTCACATTATTCAAAGATTCGAAGCTACAGGGAATGTTAATGCAGAACGAGGACGACCAAGGACACAAAGCGACGAGGATACAACAACACTAGTTCTGACTGAAGTTGCTGCAAATCCCCACACAAGCAGCAGAGCAATTGCTGCAGATATTGGGTGCCATCAGAGAACTGTTCTCAACATTCTACATGCACATCATTTTCACCCATACCATATTCATTGTCACCAGGAGTTACTGCCATTGGATTATGTTGCTAGGGCCGCCTTCTGCAACTGGTTACTTACCTGCCTGGATGACAACCCAAACTTCATTCATGAGGTGTTGTGGACAGCTGAAGCCCAGTTCACCAGGGATGGAGTTATCAACAGGCGCAACCATCATCATTGGGCAGACGAAAACCCACGATGTCTGCGAGAAGCAACTCATCAAGTGAACTGGAGAATTAATGTGTGGTGTGGATTGTACAATGACACTGTGGTTGGACCGTATTTTTTACTATGGAACACTGACTGCAGAACGCTACTCGGCTGAAATTCTCAACGTGGTAGTCACAGACTTCATTGACAATTTGCCATTGGCCTCGTATCAGCGCACGTGGTTTCAGCATGATGGAGCTCCTCCACATTACGGGTTGGTCGTTCGCGAGCGTCTAAGTGAGATATTTGGACAACAATGGATTGGCCGAGGAGGACCAGTTCATTGGCCACCCCGCTCCCCTGATTTTACACTACTTGACTTTTTCTTGTGGGGATACCTGAAGGACAAGGTTTATGCTACGCAGCCCGTCTCACTGGAGGATCTGGTTCAACGAATCCAGGAAGCGTGCCGAGAAGTGACACCAGCCATGCTTGCGATGTTTTGGCGTCAGTTAGGTTCCGTGCCTAATTGTGTTATGGTGCCCACGGTTGTCACATCGAGCATTTTGTTGATTAACTTTTTTTTTAAACTGTTTGAAGTAACTTGTTTGTGCAGTGTGACTGTAAGCTACAAACAGTTCACCACGTGATTGTGGGTGATTGGTTGGTCCGATTTGGATGACTTTTTTTTGTTTTGTTTGTTTTTTTATACTGAACAAGTTTGCAATTGGGTTTTTTTCTCTATCCCTTACGGTTTTTGAGATATATTTTGAAAGTGTCCTAATTTGCATATTTGGGATGATGAAAAGTGCACCATGGGATAGGCCACCCACAACTTCCTATTCATTGGATTCATCAAAATTGACATATCTGCTTCGGTTCAAAAAATAAATTCACCCTGTATTCACCCTGTATTTTGTTTGCGTATTTGTTCACGTCAACACAGGCATAATCATAGAAGGGTAAAGGCGTTTCAAGATTATGACACAGGTAAAAGCGTTTCAAAAAAGGTAGCATTAAGGAACAGTTTGTGCGCCATATTTGTCAACGCACGTAGCATTGCCTTTTTTATTGTTTGTTTTTTTTAAAGCAAATCCTCTGTTGTTGTTCATTGATGTACTTTGTGAAACATTTGCTGCTTTCAATTTGGTAAGTTGATTTTTTGTTCTCTATTTAAATGACATTCACTCCAAATGTAATTTCAAATGTAGTTCAAATGAAATTTTTTATTATTTAAAAGGTAATTTAAATGCCTCGAAGAAGAACATTGAAGGACGGGGGGACAGACACAGAATAGGGAGGGACAATTTAGACGCCGACTAAGATTAAATGTAAATGACAATAATATACTGAACGACCAATTTATTAGAGACACCCCGATAATAGCGTGTTGCGCCTCCTTTAGCGGCGAGAACTGCTACGTGCTGGCATGGATTCAACAAGGTGTTGAAACCGTTGCGGAGGAATAGGAGCCCGTAAATGGTGCAGGTTGGACGGTAATGTAGGAAGGCGTCGGATGGTTCTCTCCACTTCATGCCATAAATGCTCGATCGGATTGAGATCAGGCGGCCGAGCTGGCTACTGAGGCAGGTAGAAGTCCGCGTCATGTTCCTCGAACCAGCCCAAGACCATTCGACCACGGTGACAGGAAGCATTGTCCTGCTGAAACTGCCCGTCACCACCTGGGAACACAGTCATCATGAACGGGTGCACCTGATCGGCAACAATGTTCAGGTAGTGTATCACATTCAGGGATGGGTCTACGGATATCAGAGGACCCAGTGTGTCCCAAGAGAAGACACCCCGGACCAGCACTCCTCCACCCGCCTGTACGGTTGTTTGCTGACAGGATGGGTCCATGGCCTCGTGCTGTCTGCGCCAGATGCGCAGTCTGCTGTCCGCATGATGAAATAGAAACCGCGATTCGTCGGACCAGGCGATCTTCTTCCACTCATCCAGTGTCCAGTGGCGATGCCTGTGTACCCATAGCAGGAGCGCTTTCCTATTTTGCGGTGACAGCGACAGTACCCGTACTGGTCGCCTGTTGTTAAACCCAGCTCGGTGCAAATTGCGCCGCACCGTGTGCTCCGAAATGGGTTGGGATGCTCCCTCATTGAACTGCGCTACAATTTGTTGGGCTGTTCCCGTCCTGTTGCTGTGGATGATTCGTGCCAGTCGCTATTGGCCTCGTTCATCTACGGCCCTGTTTCGTCCGGAGTTGTGTTTGTTGGAGGTTGTTTTTTTGGCATAATTGCCATTCACGGAATACCCTTGACACTGTTGCACGGGAAAACCCGAGGAGGTTTGCGAAATACTCAACTGCGCCCGTCGAGCTTCAACGATCATGCCTCGTTCGAAGTCGGTCAAATCCTTGGATTTACCCATACTCAGTCCACTTCTGTTGCTGACTGCAACTTGTGATGATCACAATGTGATCCAATGCATCCCTTTTATACAACGCTTCGGCCTATTCTATTGTTCGGGTGTCATTGGGAGGCCGATCCATTTTCTGTAAGAGGCGTCTCTAATAGATTGGTCGTTCAGTGTAATTCGATAGATATATTAAAAGATACCTTTATATGTGCTTTAAAAATTATTCAGAGAAATTTTCAAAGTTATCATTGCGGTGAAATGAATTTGGAGTGTCAAATGTCATGCAAAGCATTTTGGATATTTATTAAGTGTTGTCTAGTTTTCATTCTTCACAGTGAAATTAAGTATATTAATAAGCACAATTAAAGCTACAACAATAATACGTGTACTTTTTTTTCTCAGAAATGTGATCGAATTTGGGGATGCTAGTATTATTAAGTAGCGGAAGAATGGAGCTACTTATTGGTTTTACAATGTACGTCCGTCCCCTCCATAATATTTCTACATTTTTTGAGGTAGAAGGTTGAAATTTGGATTGTTGCTTACTAAGGGAAAGTCCATCTTCACTATTTAGTTTGGTTTTGATTGATACACTGGGGTCGGAATTACGGGGGTAGGAGTCAGAGGGGACAAAAGATCTATGCGCTATTTAGGTACGTAAAAGAG
>JAHWFO010057523.1:36834-51260 GCA_023313115.1 Rhysida immarginata | reverse complement strand
AAAACCTTCATCTATCCAAGTTTGCGAAATATTGTCATATATTTATTGTATGCATTTAAAAAGACGAGCTTTTTTAAGAAATAAAAACACTCTTTTGACATTTAACCGGGAATCACCAATTATGTCCGTTAAAGTGCCGTTAATTCCTAGAACCTGCCGTAATTGTTGGTATTTTTTACATTCTATCAATATATGTTTAATAGAAAGCTCTGTTCCACATGAACATATGGGTTTATTCTCCCTTTTTAATAGGTATTGATGAGTCATACGGCTATGTCCAATCCGGAGTCGAGCCAAAACTACCTCCTCAAGCCTAAAGGCGCTTGATGATGTACTCCATGAGCCAATTTTAGGTTTTACTTCCTTTAACTTATTAGAAATAGTAGCTGTCCAATCTATCTGCCACTCACGAAAAAGTTTTCCTTTTATCAACGGATAGATATGCTCTGGTATAGATTTAAGGGAAATCTTTGGAAGTGAAGAAATAGCATCTCTTGCAGCAGTATCCACTATTTCATTCCCTCGGATTCCCAAATGCAAGGGAAATCCAACAAAACAGAACATGCGTATTAAGTAATTCCAAGTGGAATAGATTTTCCTATATTTTTTGCGTGAAGTAATTTTGTGTATTATATTGATATATAGTCTGTAAGGCACTTAATGAGTCTGTAAAAAGAATAACATTCATATTCGAATACCAACGGCAAAATTCCAGGGCCTTCACAATTGCCAAAAGTTCTGCAGAGTGAATAGAATAGTCATCTGGTAAATGATATGACCTTAAATATTCATTGACAAGGATAGCACATCCAACTCCTGTATCAGTTTTTGAACCGTCAGTATATATGGCAATATTGTTGTGTTCCTGATGGAGGAAATCGCAAAATATTGCATGTACTTCCTCACTTATTAATGCAGCTTATTTCCCGGAAAATAAATCGCATTTAATTCGCGGAACGGGAACTTGCCAGGGTGGATGATCGCTAACACCACGTGTAAACATCTGAGGTAAGGAGATATTCATCTTGTCTAATAGTCCTCGTACTTTGTTGCTAACGTCCTGAACAGACCGAGCGATGTGGCCAGATAAATTCGCTGCTGTTATTGGGCTAAATAAGCTTTCAAAAACCGGATGATGCGGCTGACAATAAATCCTCGTAACATACTGTAAGAATAGATGGGAACTTCGTAACCGCAGAGGTGGTTCGTTGGCCTCCACATACAAGCTACTTATAGGACTTGTACGAAAAGCTCCAATTGCCACCCTAATTCCCAAATTATGGACTACATCTAATTTCTTCAAGTTAGTAACAGCTGCTGAGAAATGAATAAAGCAACCATAGTCCAATTTAGTTCTTATAAGTGATCGGTAGAGTAAGAGAAGTATATTTCTATCAGCACCCCATTTGGTCGTAGACAGGGTTTTTAATATACACTATATGATCAAAAATATCCGGACACCCCTCACAGATCATCGATTGGCCCAATGTCACATGATAATGACTTGCACATCATTTAAATAGCTTCCCACACCTACAGACACAACTCTGCTTGGACATTGGCAAGAATGGGTCCTTCGGCAGAGCTCAGTGAGTTCCAACGTGGAACCATCGTTGGATGTCACCTATGCGACAAGTCCGTGCGTGACATTTCCAGCCTTCTTCAGATACCCAAGCCAACAGTAGGCGATGTCATTATGAAATGGAAGACCCGGGGATCAACAACGAACCGGTAGACCCAAGAAACTAACGGACAGAGACCGTCGAGTGCTTCGTCGTGTCACCCGCAGCAACCGGAAGTCCTCGGCGGAAAAAATTGCCACAGAGTTTCGAAACGCCTCTGCAAATGATGCCAGTACCATGACATTTCGTCGGGAACTGCACACGATGGGATTCCATGGCCGTGCTACTGCCCACAAGCGCCACATCAGCAGGGTCGACGCCAAGCGACGTCTGGAGTGGTGCAAAGCTCACAGAATCTGGACAATGGACCAATGGAAACGTGTAATGTGGACAGACGAATCTCGCTACACACTCTGGCAATCCGATGGACGAGTTTGGGTTTGGCGCATACCTGGAGAACGCTTCTTACCTGAGGGCACAGAGCCCACAGTCAAGTTCGGAGGAGGAGGAGTCAAGGTGTGGGGCTCATTTTCACGGTACGGACTGGGCCAGCTCGTTCCTGTGCAAGGAATCATGAACTCCGACTGTTATCTGAATGTTTTGGACAACTGTGCACTTCCAACGTTGTGGCAATTTTTCGGAAACGGGCCATTTCTCTACCAACACGACAATGCTCCGTGCCACAAAGCGAGGCGTGTACGGCAGTGGTTTGCGGACTCAGGGGTCGAAGAAATGGGTTGGCCGGCACAAAGTCCCGACCTCAATCCTATAGAGAGTCTGTGGGATGAATTGGAAAGACGCTTGCGGGCCAGATCACATCGGCCAACTTGTGTACCTGAACTGATTCTCGCTCTTCGGGAGGAATGGAGAAACATTCCGGAAAGTACCTACCAACATTTGGTGGAAAGTCTTCCCCGAAGGGTGGAAGCTGTGATTCGGGAAAAGGGATGTGCAACGCCCTATTGATTTCCATGAAATCGTGGCTAGAGCGCAAACGTGCATGTGTCCGGATATTTGTGATCATATAGTGTATTCATCGCCTGTAGACATTTCGTTCTTAAGATTTTTATTTGTGGAAGCCATGATAGTTTCTTGTCAAAAGTAAGTCCCAAGAATTTATGAGCCTCCACAATTGGTAGAGGTATTCCGTTGAGTTTTAAATCCGGTTCTTGATGATGGTTGGTTGGTTGGTTGGAATTTTAGGGCGTCGGCTACTATGGCCATTTTGCGCCCGACAGAAAGTTTAAAAACCCACAGTTTATGGGCCAAAAGTTTAAAAATTCAGATGGAGAAAAAAAACAAAACATAAAAACGTGAATGACAAAGATGGAAAAACAATAAAAATTATGACTGAGATTTTAAAAACCATAATAAATTTAAAAAACCGACATTTTCCTCCAGGGTTCTCCCGTAATAAGAAATATTTGTATAGGTTCTGTGTAAATCATTAGTGTGTAAAGGGCACTAACTGACTATAAAATAGATGATTAAACTCTATTTTCTTATGAGATGTCCCCTAATAAAAACTGATGAATATGATTAGTGTGTAAATGGCACTAAATGAAACCTATATTTGATGGTCAAATATATATAATGCAAAAGCAATAAAAAGATGACTATATGAATTTAAAAACATGAATAATTTTTAAAAACAAAAATACTTTTTTAAAAATCATAGGGTTATTCCCCAACAAAAACTCAAGTGAATAATTCAGCCCTAATGAGCGTCGTAATTTAGTGTGTAAAGGGCACTGAATAAGAATATGCTTAATAGTTAGCACTGCTCCACAAGAACACAATGGAGCTGGTTCTTTTTTTAATAAATATTTGTGAGTAAGACGGCTGTGACCAATCCTAAGCCGAGTAAGAACGACATCTTCTCGCCTGTTTGTTAGACAAGGTAATGACCACGGTGTGATGGAACGCTTGATTTCAAAAAGTTTATTAGCTGGGTTAAGAGGCCAAGACTCCTGCCAAGAAGATTTGAGTTTCTTGGAAATCACCGGGTATAAATGCTCGGGGATTGACAGCAATTCAGAGATCGGTAACTGTGTAATAGCGTGTTTTGCCGCCTTATCGACTCGTTCATTTTGCTGGATACCCATGTGACTAGGGTTCCAGACAAAATGAATTCTGGTACCTTGGGAGTCCAAGAAATGAAGGTATTCCTGGATTCTTTTGACAAACGGATTTTCAGAATTGAAAGATTCCAACGATTGCAAAGCGCTCAGAGAATCAGAGAATATCCAGATGTTGGAATTTGGATATTGAAAACAGAACTCTAACGCTTTGGCTAACGCAACCAATTCCGCTGAGAAGATGGAAAACTCGTTTGGCAAATGATAGGAGAATATAGTATTATCTATAAGGAATGCACAGCCAACCCCGTCCTCTGATTTGGACCCATCTGTATATATGTGGAAGCCATCAGGAAGGGTGTCTAAAAAAACCTTAAAAAGTGCGTTAATTTCGGCTTCCAAAAAATTTGATTTTTTCCCACCGAATAAGTTGTAATTTACATCTGGTTGGGGAAGAATCCACTGAGGGACATCTCTGACCTCTCGGCTATGCATGGCTGGAAATGAGAGGTTCAGGCTCTCCAGAAGATTCTGGAACCAATTGTTGATGCTTCTATAAGAGTGATGGGGAGGGATTTTAGGTTTACCAAATAGACAGGCAAAAGCTGGGTGCTGACTTTCACCATATATGCGAAGAGCATATTTCAGGAGGAGTTTGGCTCTTCTTAACCATAACGGGGGTTCAGAAGCATCTACATAAAGGCTCTCTACCGGACTTGTTCGGAACGCTCCTATGGCAATTCTTATGCCTAGATTGTGAACGGGGTCTAACAGCTTCAAAGTACTTTTTGAAGCAGATGCATACACAATACTTCCGTAGTCCAATTTAGATCTAACTAGAGAGCCGTATAAAAAAAGAAGCATCTTCCTATCCGCACCCCATTTGGTAGCGGAGATGAAGCGCAAAACATTCATGGCTTGTAAGCATCTCGCTTTTAAATTACGAATATGTGGGAGCCATGATAGTTTTCTATCAAATGTCAGACCCAAGAATTTATGTGAGTCCACCACTGAAATAGGGGATCCATAAAGTGTAAGGTCTGGGTCTGGATGGAGACCTCTCAAAAAACAAAAGTGAACGGCCCTTGTTTTTTGGGGTGAGAATTTAAATCCTACTTCGTTGCTCCAGGTTACAAGCTTGTTGATGGCTAGTTGCAGTTGACGCTCAATAAAGAACATTGAGGACCCTCGACAGTAGATGGCAATATCGTCAACGTACAGGGAATAGTTCACAGTAGATGGAAGTTGTAAACAAGCCTCATTAATAGCAATGAGGAAAAGGAAAGGACTCAGCACACATCCCTGTGGGACACCATTATCCTGTGTAAAAGGGTCTGAGTGTGTTAACCCAACGCGAACTCGGAATGTTCTATTCGCCATGAAATTACACAGGAAGAGGGAAGGTGTCCTGTAAGACCGTATTTATGCAAAAGTATTGCTATTCCATGCCTCCAAGTTGTATCGTAGGCTTTTTCCAGATCGAAGAAAACCCCTACGACATGTTATCTATGTCTCTGCGCTAGATGAATCTCATGCTCCAACCGAAGAAGGTGATCAACAGTTGAGCCGGTTCTTGATGAAGCCTCCGTAATCGACAGAAATGTACTAACACAGTTTTCTGTGGGGAAAAACGGAGCCCGTTTTTTAAACTCCAAGCATACATACTGTTAATGGCAAGTTGCAGTTGCCTTTCAATCACTGCCATCAAGGACGCTCTACAATAAATTGTAAGATCATCCACAAACATGGAGTGCATTACCGTGCTGGGGATTTGTGTACAAGCCTCGTTTACTGCAATAAGAAATAAAAGAGGGCTCAAAACGCTTCCTTGGGGAACCCCATTTTCCTGAGTGAAAGAACTCGATAATGATGAACCAATACGGACCCTAAAAATCCTATTGCTCAGAAAGTTCCTAAGGAACATTGGTAATTTTCCTTTAAGTCCTATTCTATGTAACTGTTTAAGAATTCCATATCGCCAAGTCGTATCATTAGCTTTTTCCAATTCGAAAAACACAGCCACCAGATGTTGTTTACGCGCTTGGGAGATAAGAATTTCATTTTCAAGACGTACAAGATGATCTAATGTAAAGCGACCTCTACGAAACCCGCACTGATGGTTAGAAAGAATATTATATTTTTCCAGATACCACATTATTCGCACATAGACCATTCTTTCTAAGAGTTTACATAGACAACTCGTCAACGCTATTGGCCTATAATTGAGAGCCGAAGTTAGATCTTTTATTGGGTTTGGGGATTGGTATAATGACGGCATTCTTCCATGATGCAGGGATGTAAGACGTCTCCCAAATACAATTAAACAGATGTAGTATGCACCTAAGAATTTTACAAGGAAGATGACTCAGTAACGTATATGTAATATTGTCTGGCCCTGGGCAAGATTCCTGTGATCTCTTTAAGTCTGCTTCCAGTTCCCAAAATTAAAATGGGATATTATAGCATTCAACACGATTAGAATGAAAATTTATCTTTTTCAGCTCCTCTTGTTCTTTTGGTGGCAAAAACTCAAGGGGGTAGTTTTCAGTTCGCGAAATTGAAGAAAACTCGGCGCCAAATACCTTAGCCACTTCCCCAGGTTCAAGGATATCTATGTTATTATGTCGCAAGACTGGATATGAATTATGTACACTTTTCCTGGCAATTTTGTATATTTTCTTCCAAACATTAGTTATAGGAGTATTTTTATTTACTGATGTCACATAAGCTCTCCATGCTTGTTTTTTATTGTTATTTAATATAAGCCTACAACGAGCTCGCAGACGTTTATAATTGGTTAAATATTCTTGTGTCGGATTATTGCTAAATTTACGAAGTGCTCTCTTCCGTTCCCGAATAGCCTGTGCACAGTCTTGGTTCCACCAAGGTACTGGAACTTTATTAAAGTCCCCCTTTGTGGTAGGAATAGATTTTTTGCAGCTTCGATTATAGCTGTTATAAGCCGCTGAGCAGTCAGATCTAAATCTTCATGAGATGGCAAGTCAAAATCATTTAAGTAGTCCCAAAATTCCTGCCAATTCGCTTCTGTATCTTTCCATTTTCCGATTTATGAATATGGTGACGTAGTCGAAGACTGGGAAAGGAAAATAGGATAATGATCGCTTCCAAAAGGTTCATCCCCGATAGTCCATTCGAACGGTAATGATAATGAAGGAGACGACAAAGATAAGTCAATACAGGAGAAAGTTCCAGTACTTGAATGAAGGTAGGTAGGTTTACCATTATTAAAACGTTAATATTCAAATTATTAAGTATCGATTCTATCAATCTGCCTTTCTCATTAAGTTGTTGGGAACCCCAGAGGGGATTATGAGCATTAAAGTCCCCTAAAAGTAGAAAGGGAGCTGGAAGCTGAGCAATTAAGTTAATAAGGTCTCTATAATCTACCGCAAGATCTGGTGGGAGGTAAAAGGAGCATATTGTAACAGTATATCCTGAAAAGAGCACCTTGCAAGCAATTGCTTGCAAGGTAGTCTGCAAGTCCATCAATACATGGGGTACGTTGTAGCGTACTAAAATCGCTACCCCTCCACAGATTCGGTCACCTATGGTATGATCTTTTCTGAGGATAGAGAATCCACATAAGCGAGGATTTCGAGAAGGTGATAAAAACGTCTCTTGTAATACTAAACAAAAAGGGTTTATTTTATTTATAAGTAGCTTTAAGTCTTCCAATCTAGGATAGAATCCTCTAATATTCCACTGAATAATGGTATTTATTCTGGGAATTAGGATGTTAGAGCACCCTTCAGTTCCTGCCTTTCATTTTTATGAACACATACTTCTAATTCTACATCATTGTCACTAACTTCATCCTCCATTTCAGAATCAGTAGTGTGAGACTGTGTTTTAGATAGCTTGAACTTATTCAATTCAACCGCCACCTGGTGTTCTATTGCTCTTTTTTTGCATTCTTTTTTTCCGATTTTTGCAGTTGCTTCGTAGCATTATTTGATTGCGATGTTCGTGCCCCAGATGACAGGGGTGCACCATTTTTATTTTTTGAAGACTTTTCCGGCTGATTAATGGTTGCTGAAGAAGGATCCCTCGATCGGATCGTCCTGATTTATCTTCAATACGAATACATTTCCCCAATAATGAAATCTCCGTCATTGTTTCAACTGACTGAAACGATTTCTGTCCTCTTAAACACTCCGCGTAACTCCGACTTCCGGCAGAATTTACGAGTTTCCTTGCCTCCATAAATGTGCAATTCTGTGTGACCCGAATCTCCTGTATTTTTCTCTCACGTTGCCATATCGGACAATTTCGTGAAAGGGCAGAGTGCTCACCATCGCAATTGGTACATTTAGGCGCCGCAGTACAATTATTTATCTCATGCCCTTGTCCGCCGCAGTTGCTACAAATGGCAAACGATCGACAATTGGTTTTTGTATGACCGTAGCGTTGGCATTGGAAACAACGCAATGGGTTGGGGATGTACGGTCTAACCCTTACACTCAAATAGCCAATTCGAATTACCTCAGGAAGTCTACAGCCCTCAAACATAACCACAAAGGAATGGGTAGGTTGGGGAATTCTTTGGATTTTAATGATGTTTTGATCCCTCAACTCCTCCAAGAGTTCATTATCTAAAACGCCTTCCAGATCCCGGCAGGTAAATACTCCTTTACAAAAATTCAATGTTCTATGCGGAGTTACTATTACTGTCTTGTTGGCAAAGGACTTTAAATCCAACAGTTTCCTAGCTTGTTCATCATTGATGACTTCTATCAAAAGATGACCATTGTACAATCGTTTAATGTTTCTAACGTCTCCTATTATGCTTTTTAAACTCTTTGCTACTAGAAAAGGCGAAACAGATTTAAATGATTCACCATTGGATATATACATGTCAATGAATTTTGGATGTTTACATTTTAAATCTCCCCCATCTTGGCCATTTACAACTTTGTTTAACTCATTTATTTGTTTATCCATATAAGTTATGATGAATTTCCTCCCCCTCGCTCCCCACCCACCACCGAGCCCAACAAGGGGATGCACATTGGCACCAAGGATACGGGGGGATATAGGCAGAGCCTAACACTCTAGCCGAACCTCCGAGGAGATCCGACCGGCCGATTGGTCTGAACGGGCTTGTTTCAGATTCCCTTCTATCAGGGGAGCAGGGGCCAAAGTGGTGTGTTGTTCCGGAATAGCCTTCCCGCAACCACCAGGACTCCCCTTTCCCCTGATTTCGGGTCGCCGCGCACGGCCAACACGCGGGTGGACGTACTGATCACACAGGAGGCTTCCATAAGCCTCCGGTGTGAGCACCGGTCCCTTGGGCGGGTCCACAACCAACCGGACACTTTTTGTCTGACCCCTCAGCTAAGGCCTGTCTGGTATGGGTGACCCTATCCAGCATAGCCCTTAGTATCATCGAGGCACTCAAGCCCCTCCACCACGTCAAGGTAGTGCCCACGGAGGGGCAAAGCTCTTTTATGACTTCCTCTGGGGGTTTGGTCACAAACACGAACCTGTATCTAGAGTTATCATGCAAGCCCCTTTAACCAGTGGTGGACTTCATATACCGGCAATTAAACGCCTTTGCCAAGCAGCGTATCTTAGGTACTTTTTTACCTCCGCGTCGTGCCCTACTCCTCCACTGTCGTCTGGCTATGCTATCTACTTTTTTGGGTACTCTCTTCGTTCCCTTTTTCCTTAGTGAGCGGAAAACCGTTTTCTTTATGTACCTCAGTTCCCCCCGTATTTTGCGGAGGAAGCCAAATTTATTCTGGAAGGACGTGATCTGGTGTCCCCTACTCCTCCGACGAGTTTCTCGTTTCCCTGGTTCTACAGTGCATTGGAAAGCGCCTCCAGTATTACTGTCGCTGCAAATCATCTTGTGGAGGCAAAGTGGGACATCATTGGCCAGGGTAGTCCCTCCCCGAATGCATGGGACTCTTCCTGGCGTTTGGCCCATGGTGCAATTTGGACTATTGCAATGTTGAATATGCGCTGTATAGGAGACTCTCCATCTTGTAAATTCTGCGGAGAGGAAGAGACTTTGGACCATTTTTTTTACTTAAGCCCTCTCGCCAATCGTGTATGGCGTGGAGTAGAATCTCTTTTTTGTGTCCAAGGTCGCATTAACTTTTCCTCCATCCGGTTTGCAAATCCTATTCCCGTAAAAACACAATCGGCCTTTGTTTTTGGCTTTCTGGCCTCCTATATTAAACAGCTTCTCTGCCAAGCCCATAGCGAGAGGCTAAAAGGGCAGGTATGGTCATCCGAAGTCATTTGGACAAAACTCTTTAATTTTATTAGTTTCTACCTTAGGGTAGAATTTGACCGCCTACCTCTTCCTAGATTTAAAGCCCGTTACAGTGTTCCGCCGGGTATAGTGACTATTTTGCCCCACAAGCGTGACTTTATTTTGTATTTTCCGAAGAATTTCCCAGTATAATTTCAATTTGTCCTCTGAGTCTGGTATATCGTATTTGCGTCTTAACAAACGGTCTTTTGTAGTACATCTTGCGCACCCGCCCTTCTGGCGGTAGTTTTTTGATATTTATCTTGATTTATATATTTAAAAAAAACAAAAAAACCTTAGAGTTTGTTATTTGTGCTGTCCTGTATATATCTAGTATGTATGCTTTAATTAATGTTTTCCCTTATCTTTAACTCCGCTTTCCCCGGACTGTATGATGGTTTGTAGTTTTCTTTCTATCTTCTGAGTAGTGTAGAAATTTTATCTGCCGTTTATGTTGTATATACATAAGTTCGTTTAATATATATTAAAAAAAAAAATCTTTGTTTTCCGAGTACCTTTTGGTATGAAAGGCCTCTTCAGGTCTTGTTGCCCACAAGTTGAGCATGGGGGGGGGGGGGGGGGCGACCCCACGGGCGTTCCCTTTTTTTTCTCACAATCATCGGGTTGCCAACCTAATCTCGAGACACGCCCAACTTCGCTGTGCGGAACGTTTAGCGGTTTTTTCAACGTGGTATGGCCGCGAGCTGATAGCAAAGGGGCGGAAAGCCCTAGATAAAGGTGGGCGCTAAAGAAAAAATAACAATCTCCCAAGATCAGCAAAAATCTCGCCCTTTCTAAATGGCTTGAAACGCCTACAAACCAATTTTGGGCTATCAGAGATGATTTTTTTGCGAAATGGACTCTTAAGCCTATTAACAGTTAGGCTTAGCCCCGCCGCTCGTTCCACAATGTTGCTATCGCCGTCAACAAACGAAAAACGGAGTCTGCGCGGCGAGTGGCGATCTTGACAGGACTGTCGGCCGTGGCAGCGGAGAATGGGAAAAAAGAGATCCTTACTGCTACACGTTCACTTCTCCGCGATCTGGAGAGCACCAGCAGGAGGTTCTAGATTCACTGCCCGTGCAACTGTTTCGTTTTTTCACTTTTCCATCCACGTTTTCTCTCAAATACCTTTATTCCTGCCGCCATTAAGGAGAAACGGCCGTCGGCCGCCAGTTGGCTCCTGCTAAGACGTCCAAGCAGAAGAAGAGCGCTCTCCACTCTCATGGCCTGGATGCTCATGTTGTCCGTACAAATGCGGTCCCTTCAGGAAGGCTCCAGAGAAATAGTCTCGGATAAGTCCGATACGCATTTGAGAATTTGAAGGACAAAATATTTCGTAGTGGTCAACGATAACGATCTCATTAAAAACGAGGTGGTATTTCTCTAAATTTATGAAGTATAATTTCCAGTGTCCTTTTAGCCCAAATTTTAATATTAAATTTCTTTTTTA
The DNA here is from genome assembly GCA_023313115.1 of Rhysida immarginata. Classification (NCBI taxonomy): domain Eukaryota; kingdom Metazoa; phylum Arthropoda; class Chilopoda; order Scolopendromorpha; family Scolopendridae; genus Rhysida; species Rhysida immarginata. The sequence continues at coordinate 39,827 of JAHWFO010057523.1, read as the reverse complement.
GGAAAAAGCTGGCCTGGAAACTGATTATTTCCATACTGCATTATGGGATGCACGATTATGAGCTAAGTACATATGTATAATAGAATATACCACCTGAGGGTTTTTAAAGAGATCTGCTCTCGCATTCGCACCAGAAACGACATAGGATGGTAGGTAGGTAGATAGGTAGGTAAGTATACACGTGCATACATAAAGACCTAATATACATAGCTATACCTATATATATTCAGATAGGTAAAGAAGTAGATAGATTTATAGACATAGATATATTGATTGGTTGATTGACTGTAAGTAGGTATATAGGTAGGTAGATAGGTAAAGAAGTAGATAAAAACTACATATGTATGTATGTATGTATGTATGTGGTTAGATATGTAGTTAGGTAAATAGTTAAGTATAGATAGATATATGAGCAGGCAACGAATAAAGCAGAGTGAAAGACGGGCGGATAGACAGACAAGTAAGAAAAACACATGACGCTGCTATTGGGAAGAATTTTTATGTTTTGAAGACCGAATCTACCGAGCTTCGGGCGGCATTAGACAATCGCCTTTGAAACGAGCATGTTGTTAATTCTATACAGAACGCTCACAGTTGAGGAGAGCCATTTTAAGTTCAGCTATGTTTTGCCTCCGAGAAAAGGACTGGAAATCTAGTTTAACGATTTTTATTTCTGGAGCTCTTTATTTCCTCCAGCCTATTGCTTACAGTGGCCGTTTGTCGAATCCAAAGAGGAGGAGAGGCCAATGTTTTCCTCCTCGGAGAGGTAGACAAGTTCGACTTAGAGAGTAAGTGCGCCCGACTTGTCTTTTCAAGTGGAGGGGGGGGTGCGAGCAAAAGAGATGGAAAGGAGAAGTGGCCCCTGCTAAGTTAGGACTATCAAATCATTCTAGGAGGAGCCAGGTCCGCAAACTTAGACCAAAAACGTAAAAACGGAAGCTCACAGCACCTGGGATTACCACGTCGTCTCCCATCGAAGTACTAACCAGGCCCGACGTTGTTTAACTTCGCTGTGCGGAACGTTTAGCGGTTTTTTCAACGTAGTATGGCCGCGAGCTGATAGCAAAGGGGCAGAAAGCCCTAGATAAAGGTGGGCGCTAAAGGAAAAATAACAATCGCCCTAGGTCAGCGAAAATCTCGCCCTTTCTAAATGGCTTGAAACGCCTACAAACCAATTTTGGGCTATCAGAGATAATTTTTTGCGAAATGCACTCTTAAGCCTATTAACAGTTAGGCTTAGCATCGCCGCACATTCCACAATGTTGCTATCGCCGTCAACAAACGAAAAACGGAGTCTGCTGCTAAGACGTCCGAGCAGAAGAAGAGCGGTCACCAATCTCATGGCCTGGATGCTCATGTTGTCCATATAAATGCGGTCCCTTCAGAAAGGCTCCAGAGGGGTACACGAAGGAATAGTCTCGGATAAGTCCGATACGCATTTGAGAATTTGAAGGACACAAATATTTCGTAGTGGTCAACGATAACGATCTCATTAAAAACGAGGTGGTATTTCTCAAAATTTATGAAGTATAATTTTCAGTGTCCTTTTCGCCCAAAATTTATTATTAAATTTATTTTTCAGCAATAAGCTTGCCTGGAAACCGATTATTTCCATACTGCATTGTGGGATACACGATTAGAATATACCACCTGAGGGTTTTTAAAGAGATCTGCTCTCGTATTCGCAACAGAAACGACATAGGATGATACGTAGGTGGGTAGTTAAGTATACACATGCATACATACAGACATAGTTATACCTATATCTATTCAGATAGGTAAGGAAGGTGATAGATTTATAGACATAAATAGATAGACAGATAGATTGATTGATTTATTGACTGGTAAGTAGGTAGGTAGGTAGGTAAAGAAGTAGACAAAAAATGTATGTATGCATGTGGTTAGATATGTAATTAGGTAAATAGTTAAGTATAGATAGACATATGGGCAGGCAACGAATAAAGCAGAGTGAAAAACGGGCGGATAGACAGACAAGTAAGAAAATAACATCACGCTGCTATTGGGAAGGATTTTTATGTTTTGAAGATGGATTCTACCGAGCTTCGGGCGGCTTTAAACAATCACTTTTGAAACGAGCTTATTGTTAATTCTATACAGAACGCTCACAATTGAGGAGACCCATTTTAGGTTCCGCTACGTTTTGCCTCCGAGAAAAGGACTGGAAATCTAGTTAACGGATTATATTTCTGGGGTTCTTTATTTTCTCCAGCCTATTGCTTACAGTGGCCGTTTGTTGAATCCAAAGAGGAGGAGAGGCCAATGTTTTCCTCCTCGGAGAGGTAGACAAGTCCGACTTAAAGAGTAAGTGCGCTCGACTTGTCTTTTCAAGTGGAGGAGGAGGGGGGGTGCGAGCAAAAGAGATGGTTAGAAGAAGTGGCCCCTGCTAAGTTAGGACTATCAAATCATCCTAGGAGGAGCCAAGTCCGCAAAATGTAACGTAAAAACGGAAGCTCACAGCACCTGGGATTCCCACGTGGTCTCCCATGGAAGTACTAACCAGTCCGGACGTTGTTTAACATCGCTGTGCGGAACGTTTAGCGGTTTTTTCAACGTGGTATGGCCGTGAGCTGATAGCAAAGGGGCGGAAAGCCCTAGATAAAGGTGGGCGCTAAAGTAAAAATAAAAATCTTCCTAGGTCAGCGAAAATCTCGCCCTTTCTAAATGGCTTGAAACGCATACAAACCAATTTTGGGCTATCAGAGATGATTTTTTGCGAAATGGACTCTTAAGTCTATTAACAGTTAGGCTTAGCCTCGCCGCTCATTCCACAATGTTGCTATCGCCGTCAACAAACGAAAAACGGAGTCTGTGCGGCCAGTGGCGATTTCGACAGAACTGCCGGCCGTTGTAGCGGAGAATGAGAAAAAAGAGATCCTTACTCCTACACGTTCACTTCTCCGCGATGTGGAGAGCACCAGCAGGAGATTCTAGATTCACTGCCCGTGCAACTGTTTCGCTTTTTTACTTTTCCA
>JAHWFO010057523.1:0-21834 GCA_023313115.1 Rhysida immarginata | reverse complement strand
TGTCAGCAAAGTGCTCCTTTATTCTTTTCTAATTACCATTTTTAGACATTCTTTTACCATTCTTTTCTAAAAAATATAAAAAGTTAAACACATATAAAATTATAACTATTAAACTAAATTGAGGTGGGCTTTAATATAGAAATTAAAGTATTTGTGATTATATTGTTATGAATATTTTGAAAGATGTTCATGAAAAGATTAAAATGATAGATAATATGGAGGAGGTAGGGAAGGAGAGTTCTTCCTATAAAGCACAAGTAACGAAGAATGTTATAGTGAATGAGGATGAGATAAGCATCAGCTTGGAAAATAGGAGGATTATCATTAAAACTATTGATGGGTGAAGGGTAGACGATTATGTGAGAAGTATTTCTGAAATTTGTGGTGATAACTCCATTAGGGCCGTAGGGAGGCTAGATGATGAATGATGATATGATGAGTAAGTTGATGGAGAATGGCGTTAAGGTGAATTGAGCGGCCTTGACAATTGAAAAGTATAATCTGGCTACCGTCAAAATTTTATTGCAAGGAGTAATTCCTTCGATCCCGTATTCTAAAATTATGACTGAATTGAAAAAATATTTTCTTATTAAGTCAAGAATCTATCCCATTTATCTGAAGTCTCACAGGAATGTCTTAACCTTTACCAGATTTATTTGTTATTCCTATAAAGGATTTACAAATACCCGAATTTATTAGCGTGGAGGTATTAGGTCAAAGACATAATGTGAGAATCATGAAAGAGATAAAGAGATGTTTTGTTTGTGGCTCAGTGGACCACTTATAAAGCAATGCCCAGAAATGATTGATAAGGTCAATAATGAAGAGAATTAGGGAAGGAGGAAATAATGAGATAGTGGTGGATGAGTTACAAGATAGTAATGGGAAGGGATCAGATGAGGAATTGTTATTGCAAAGTACTCAGAGAGAGGGACAAGAAAATGAGGTTACTGCACAATGGTGTGTAGCGGAAAGTAAGAGAAATAAGTGGAAAAGAAGAAAAATTAATAAAAATGAACAAGAAAGAAATAAGGTAGATAATGTAAGGGAAGATCTAATTGTTAGTGATGAGGAAAGTAGTGATAAAGAGAATAGTGAGGAGATGGAGGGAGGTAAGACAGATGAGAGTGAGGATGAGAGGTTAATTAAAGAGGCAGAGAATGTGTGTGAAAAGACTAAGTTGATAGAGAGGAAGGAAGAATCTCTACAGAAAGAAAAGGAAGGTGTTGTTGTAGAGCAGGATGGAAGTAAAGAACTAGTGGAGGTGCAAGAAAGTGAGGTAGAAGAACAAGTGGGAGTGGATAGAGGTGAAATTGATAGTAGGTTACAGAGGGATATTCCAGCAATCCTTATGGATTGGAATATTAAAAAACAGAAGCTATCTAGGGTGATAGCTAATTATAATTACTATAAATCAGATTTCCAAAGAGTGGCCTGACAGATGATCAGGTCAGGTAAATCGGATAATGGAATACAAGAGAAGCTTCATAGAGCAGTGCTCTTGGTTGAGAGAGGTGGTAAATAGATTCTGTGCTTATATGTAAATAGATATTTTTTACATATCCATTTTATAATGGCGAATCTAAAATTACTATCCTGGAACACCAGGAATTTAAATGGATATGTTAATAAAAATTTTTTGTATGACCTACTTGCTGATCAAAGGGGGGTCAATCCTGATTTTACAAGAATTTGGTGTGATCTCCTCTGTTGCTCCTGACTGGTTCAATATTTTTAACGATTATGATATTTGTTTTGCACCGGCCACTCATTGTTTTAATGGGGTTGCGTTTATGGTTCCAAAAAATATGTTAGCCAAATTAAGGATAAGATTATTATTTATGGTGCCTACATGATGGCGGTCCTGTTGACCTCTGAGGCATATATGATATGGATTGTGAATGTCCTAGTGCCTCAGGGAGCTAGTGAGGCTAACAGGGCCATGGAATTATTTAATATTTTTATTGAGGATCATAGTGAGGATTACTTTATTCTGATTGACGATTGGAACTGTACCCCGACAAGGATAGAATTCCAAAGAAGGAGTGGAGACCAGGTTTGGTGAAATTATTATCTAACCTGGTTCGCTCCTTCGCATTGGTGGATAGTTGGCGGTGCAGAAATGAACCAGTGGAGCAATACACCTGGAAAAGAGAAAACTCTGAGGCTAGACTTGATAGAGCCTATGCATCAGAGATATTAAACAATTGCATTAAAGGTGTAGGTATACATAATAAAATTATAAGAGGGGTCACGTCATGATATGGGTTGACCTTGATATAAGAAACAAAAGGAGAGGGAGGTTAAGTATGGTCAATACCCCTGCCTGGAAACAACAGGATTCGAAGTGTGCTTCTCACGTTAATGAATTTCTGTTGAGCTCCTTCGAGTTACTTAAATTAAAGAGCCTAGAGACTATCATATAGTAGATAAGACATATGGTAACAGTCTAATCGAGAAATACTACAAGGCTAAAATGGGTCTACAATCTCTGACTACTAATCAGATGAAGAATATTATCAAAAATAAAAATAGCCCAAGAGTATTTAATAATCTGATTGTAGGTGATATACAGCTCTCTGATTCAAAGGAAATATTAGATGCTTTCACAGAGTACTATCAGAAAGCGTATGATAAAGATCTGGAATACTCTGAGAAGTATTCTGATTACATCAAGGATTGGGAAGCTCCTTTTGACCTGGATGATAATTATTACACCTTAACGGAGGAGGAGATTAAAAAAGCAGTAAAGTTATTGAATAGGAATGCTTCGCCTGGGAGAGATGGATTACCCTTTGAAATTTATCAACTTGAAAATATTATCTCTATTTTATAAATGGTCTATGATCATATGTTTCACCATTTGTTGATTTCACATGTTGTCCTGATTGCTAAGAACAACAGTCCATTGAGGACAACGGATTATAGACCTATTCCACTAATCAATAATGATATGAAAATTATTTCGAATATATTGGTCGTGAAATTTAGGGATTATTTCAATAGGGTAATCTCTAAGAATCAAACAGCATTTATCCTAGGCAGAAGAATTATCGATAACTTAAATTTGATCAGAGACCTACATGAGTTTATGGAGATTAAGGGCGGGCTGACTCTTAGCCTAGACCAGACTAAGGCCTTTGATAGAGTCAACCATAAATTTTTATTTGAAATCTTAAAAAAGTTGAAGTGCCCTAATACCCTCCTCCGATGGATCAGAATACTTCTGGATAATCAGAGTTGCTGTATATGTTTTAACGGTCAGAGATCGCATGTTATTAGGATGCTTACGGCATCCAACAGGGCGATGCATCGTCTCCAATCCTTTATATCTTGGCCCTCGAAGCTTGCTACGGAGAATAGACAAGCGGATTAGGTGTATAAGAGACAATGCAGGTGCGGACCTGCCATTCTATTCGGCATATGCTGATGATCTTGTAGTATTTCTTAAGAATGAATTAAAAACTAGGGGAAGTTCTGGAAGAATTAGACTGTTACATGAAGGTCTCTAATGCTCTTATAAATAAAAAGAATTCGTCGATAATAAATTATGCGAGTACTGAGGACAGAGTTATCGCCGAAACTTACGAAATCGGAGTTGTCATAAATATGACCGTTCTTGGAATTCAGATCGGCCAGAACTCCCACATTGGTAACTACAATAGAATAGATGAGTGGTGGAAGGATTTTAAACTCCAATGGGTGCCATATTACAAGTCTCTCAGAATAAAGGATAGAGTGCTTCTGATTAATACTGTGGTCATGAGCAAGATTGCATATGTCCTTCGAGTTATCGAACCACCAAAAAAGTGGATTGAGAAAAAGATGGGGATGCTAATAAGATGGGTGAACGCCAATAAAAGATGGATGGCAAGGAATGTATATTATGGAAAAGAGAAATTAGGTGGTCTTGGGTTAACCAATCTTAACACGCTAAAAAAGATGTTCAGAACAAGCTTTGTTGTAATACTGAATTTGGATGCCAGAGCATCTACTACGACAATATTTTCCACGTTTTGAACAAGGTTAACCCATACTTTGCCACCATCAAGAGGTCTGAAGTGAACGGCCTTCTGCCTTTTTATAGAGTAGTGAGGAAAATCTTCCAGGGTAAACAAATTATTCTTGATGGCACATGTAAAAACATACAGGATAACAAAATGATAAAGAATGGGTATTGCAAAGAAAGATGCTTGCATCCCATTACCTTTGTAATTAAAGGTGAAAAATGTGCTGTCAAGACTTACAATATTATGAAAAAAATAATAGTAGAACACCTGGAGGGAGATAATACAAAGAGTAATTTTGTTAACATATGGAATAACCCACTACTGACTCAAACTGTACAGAGGGCCTTTCGCTTCAGAAACTTTGGCGGAATAACCCCTGACTTCTTGTTCAAGATCTGCAAGAAGGATTCCCCCATCTGTTGGTTCGACAGAGGGGCTATTGCAAATGAAAATCACTATTTTTGAGTGTTCGGCCACAGATAACATCAGGCACTCTATTAAAGAATTGTTTATTGTTTGCGGAGGTGATGAGGATAAGTGGGAGAGAAAGTTGTTTGAAGGTATCCCATTGGAAGATAAAATGAAGTAGAGGAACCTAGTGAGTGATATAGTGTGTGTGGCATTGGCAGTTATTCAGAACTCTATCATTGCCTGGCACCACAACACGAATTTTAATTCCTGGTTCATGTTCATTAAAGAGCTCAGCAGATTTCGACATAATGAGAAGCTATGCTATAATGCCTGTGATAGCTTGTCAAAATTTTTTATTCAACATATGAAGGATCATTAATAAGTTATAGAGATCTTTTTTTAACTTTTGATGTTTTTAGCTTTTTAGTTGTTGGTTTCCGGAATTTTTTATCTTATACAGATATATGGTTGTTGTATATAGTTCTATTTTTGCACTTTTGGTTCGTCCACTTTTTAGCATTTTCCTGTTGAGGATTGAATTGTTTCCTCGCTTTTTTATTTTTCTGTCTGGGTCTTTTTCTTTGTTTTTTTTTTTGGTGTTTTAATTGATGTTGAATTGTATTTTGTGCTTTTTTGGTTTTATCAATTAATTTAACATTTTAATCTATTCCAATGTATATTGGTTCTGTATTGCAAATAGTTTTGGTAAAATGGAAATTTAATTGATTCTTTTGTTTATGTTTGTTATATGTTTAGGATGGTGATACAGTGTGAAATTGAAAATATATTGAAAACAAGTATGAAAAATAATAAACTCCTTTGGAGTTGTCCTTGAGTAGTAGGACAACAGAGAGTAGGACAACAGAGGACAATAGAGTAGTATTACCTACGGAAGTGGTGTTCTCCCCTCAATGCCTCCGGTGAAGATTATAGCTGAACTCAAAAAATATTACCTCCTGAGATCCAGATTATTTCCACTCTACATTAAAGGGTACAAATCTATCCTCTCCTTTCAGAGATTCATTTACGTATCTCCTTTGCCCAATGTTACCCCGCCGGAATATATTAGTATCCCTGTTGCGGACTGGAAAGGCCATATTCGGCTTTTCAAGTCCGTTAAAGCCTGTTATCATTGCGGCGATCAGGGCCATTTAATAAAAGACTGCCCAGGTCTGGTAAGTCAGGCCTCTGATCGACAGGGAGAATCAGTGGAAAGAATATTAGATGTCAATAATCAAGAAGACTGTATTCCACCTAGAAAAGTCAAAAGATTACATATCGAGGATCCGGCGGAGGAACAAGTAGAGGCATCTCTGGAGGGGGAGGATGAGATTGATGAAAACATCATTCGTGAGGCTATGTGTAATATTGATAAAGGTAGTGTACCCGAGAAGATCTCAGAGGAAGAAAATGCTGAAGAGTTGGAATCTTCACCAAGTACACAAGACAAAGAGATGGATATTAGTGGAAGCACCGATGATGATCCATCAACGAGTTTAGGGAGAGACTCCACCGAACAAAAAAAAAGTGATAAAGAAGAATTGAATATGTCCACTTCGGCATCTAAGCTCCCCAAACCCTTCTTAGAGGGGAAATTGGATGGAGAGAAAAAAAGCTCACCTTGAAGGTGAATTTTTTCTAATTATCGCTAAAGCTCGCAGGAAAAAAACAAGTTTTCGAGAGATGATAGAGAGATACAATTATACGATGGAGGAGTCTCTCTGGGTAGCTAGAAGAAAGCAAAAACAAAAAATTATTTAAAGAATAAATCATTAGATGATCACTGAGGGTTTAATAGTACGCCTTACCTCAGAATATTCAAATTAATGATGAAAAATAGGAAAGAAAATTCTTATTTATTCTTATTCAAAGGAAAATTATTTATGAATCTTCTCAGGAAGATATTAGAAAAGCGATTGTGAGTGTTCAGAAAAATAGAAGACCAAAGCCGAAATAATTTTTAGATCGTTGTTATATCTCCCTTCCTCTTAATAATGTCCCCTGTCTTAAACTTTTACTCCTAGAATGTCCGGGGACTAAATTCTTATAGTAATAAAAATTTCTTTTTTGATTTCGTCCTCAGAGATAAAAATGCCGTTTACATGATCCAGCAAGCTGGAATCATCTCTAGTAGTATACCGTCGTGGCTTTCGGTATTATAGGCCGACTGAGATTTTTATTGTCAAGGCTTCCCTTAGGTTTAATGGGCTTCTCACTATGGTCCCAAGGAAACGTGGTAAGATTGTAGATAAGGTTGTCATTGAGGATGCTTATATGTCTGGATTGACCTGTGTTATGGGGTAGCAAGTCTTTAGAATAGTTAATGTTCTAATCCCCCAGGTGAATTCCAGAGCAACTGCAGCCTTGAATAAATGTCAAAAATATATCCAAACAGCTCTGCTGGAGTTGTATATTATGGGCGAGATCTGGAATGTTACTCTTGACCTCGCCCTGGATCGTAAGGACAGAGCTGAATGGCGTCCTGTGTTGAGGGCTCTGCTGAGATCGAGTCTGGTAAAATGGAATATGGTAGACATATGGAGACAATCAAACGGTAACTTGCAAGAGTATACCTGGAGTCGCGGTGAGTCCAAGGCTAGACTCGATCGGTTTTATATTGATCGTGATCTCCTACAGTCAGTTCGTCGCTGTGAGATTCTGCTTCTGGGTCCGAAAGTTATTATGTTGTTATAACTTTAAATTTTCAATGCAGAGTCAGGTTGTCACAGGTGTTGTTTCCTTCTTGGAAGTTGGGCAACGATGACTGTAGGAGAGATTTTAGTGCCCATGCTATGAGGTTTATGGACTTCATGCAGTTTAATGATGACCCCATTCAGTTCTGGGATTTTTTCAAGCTGCAGTTGCAGACATTTATTAAGAATTATAAGACCAAAGATAAGCAAAATGATAGCCTATTAATGGAAGCCTATTTCCAAAACAAATATGGACTCCAGAGTTTGCAATCTGCCACGTTCAAAACATTGTAAGGGCCAGGTCCTCCCTTAATGAAATTAAATGTATAGAAGAAAACGGTTCTTTAATTAAGGAGGAGGACCAAATAGTAGATATTTTCTATAACTACTATACCAAAATGTATAGTGAGGCGCCCATTGACTTTAATGAAATCAAAGAATATCTTTGTGAATTCAAGGATAATGGAGATACCCTTGACGATGAGGATCATATCTCTTTGGATGAAATCAAAGCTGCTATTGAGGGATTAAATAAGTCCTCGGCTCCAGTTTGTGATGGCCTGCCTCGGGAGGTTTTTCTATTTCCTGAGGTTCAAGCCTGTCTTCTGGAAGTTTTTAACTACTGTTATAAGGTAGGGGTACTTCCGGATTCTACTGGCATGGCTGATATCGTTCTTGTTCCGAAGGTGGAGAATCCTGTTCTTGTGAAACAGTACCGACCTATTTCGATTTTGAACATCGATTTAAAAGTCCTGACCCGGGTAATATACAATAGAATTGTGGGTCAGGTTGATCGGACGTTCAGTAGATTTCAATCGGCGTTTTTGAGACAAAGATCTATTCAGGATTCTCTGCAGATTATTCGGGATATGAACAATATTCTAGCGGATAATAGGGGTCACCTAATATCCTTAGATAAACAAAAAGCCTTCGATCGAGTTAACCACTCGTATCTTTTGGAGATATTGGAGGCCTTTAATTTTCCGAAGAACCATATCCGCTGGATTAACATTCTACTAGCTAACCAGTCATGCTAGCTTTGTTTTGGTCCACGGAGATCGGACAAAATTGTTATGTTTTCTGGTTTAAGGCAGGGTGATGCTTTATCCCCTATCCTGTTTATTTTAAGCTTAGAACCATTTTTGAGGAAGGTATTAAACAGGATTAGATGGGTTAGGGGAGGGAATTTCCAATCACTGCCGTTATATACAGCATATGCTGATGATATCTCCCTATTTTTTCCAGTTTATGTGAACTGGAATGTCTGGATAATTTGATAGCTAATTATGGGGAGGTATCTAACGCTAAAATTAATTATAATAAATCTAGTATGATCAGTTATCTGGGTGACAACAGTGGGGAAGTGGAGAGAATCTCCAACTTTAAGGTGGTCAACAGAATTAAAATTTTGGGTATTTACTTTTGCATGAAACAACAAGAATCGGTTATTTATCTCTACTGGTATGAAGAACTAAAGGAGAGTGTACAGAAGTGGCAATTTTTTGGGAGTCAGCTTACGATCAAGGAACGGTCGGATATGGCCAACATGTTCCTGATCAGAAAATTCGACTCGAAGATACAAATTGTAGAACCCCCCCGCGGGATCTTTGGGCAGACTGAATGGAGAGATCGCGCGCTGGGTCATTGGTGGTCATCGGTGGCCCAGGCGTGGTTTTATTTATGGTGGTTTGTCTCAGGGGCGACTGAACTTTAAAAACTTTAACACTCTTAGATTAAAGAGTAGAGTCGAATTTGTTTTAAGCACCCTTAGAGAGAGCCACTCTGTATACTTTCGAGACTTCTTCCACATTCATAAAAAAAAATTAGAAGATTTTTTTTTCAGGGTGGTGCCCACGAGGTTAATACTGAATGTGATAGGATATGTAAAAACAAGTTTAAGAATGTTCAAAGTTGTATGGGAGAGTTCTGTAAACACCCTTTCCATTATAGATATAAGGAGGTTACTTCTGTTTTGAAAGAAGGTGTTTGTTGAGCAAAATATCAGAGTTTCCCCTAATCTCCTACCACATGAGGTAATTTATGATTAGAATAATTATTTTATTAATAAAGACGTGGCCACCACCTGGAAATTTAGAAGGAAAGGAGGGGTTACTCCTGATTTCTTATGGAAAATTAAAAGAAGAAGTTCCCTGAATTGCCAATCATGTGGTACCAGTGGAACTGAAGAACACTTTCTGCTTTTTTGTAAGAGAACCGATCATATTTATGAATGTATCCAAAGTCTTGTTAGCCACCTTGGTGGGGATGTAAATAATGTCGATGATTATTTATTGTGTGGTATCTCCACTAATGCAAAACTTAAATGTAAATTGTTGTTGTCCCAGATAATGATCATTGCGATTAGTGCTATTCAAGCAGCAGTGATTGCATGGGAACATAGCGATCAGTTTAACGCTATGGGTCTCTTTATCAAAAAATTATGGGACTTCTATACCACGGAGAGACTCTTTCATCAAAGATCAGGACGTACAGTGGTTAAAATAATTAAGTTGACACCAAGCAGAAAATAAAAAATCTATGTCATGCTCACAGAAACAAATCAGAAATTGTGTCTATCATTTAATATAATATTTATTTGTGTGTCTAGTTTACATATCTGGGGTTTCAAGTAAAACCATCCCATACATTAGGAAATATAACTTTTTTTCTACCTAGTGGCACATTTGAGCACTGAAAAAAATTAAGTTGACACCTTAATTTCTAGCGTTGTATCCAATATTACTGTTACCTTTTTGTGTAAAAAGCACTCGTCCGTCAGGTAAATCATAAATAAATATGTTAATTAGTGTCAGAAATGCTCTTTGCACTGAACAGGCTACAACCATGCCTCGAAATAAGGAATTATCTGAAGTGAAACGTATGGAGGTGATAAAGGATTATGAAATAATGAAATCCTTGAGAAAAGTTGCTAAAAAACATGACATTACAGCAGAAGGTGTGAGGAAGATTCTAAAGAAATTTTCAAAACATGGAACTGTGTCAACTTTGCCTGGTCGTGGACGGAAAAGAATGACTACTGCAAGACAAGACAGACTGATAAAGCAAAAGGCTGTAATAAATCCCAGGACAACTGCCGAAGACATAAAGAAAGATGTGTTTTTTAATGATAAAGACTTTCCTTCAACTCAAACTATCAGAAAGAGATTTAAAGAAGTAGGACTGAATGTAAGAATTGCAAGAAGGGAGCCAAGATTGTCGAAACAACAAATGAAGAAAAGATTGGAATTTGCAAAGAAATATTCCCAGAAACCTTTCGAGTTTTGGAAAAAAGTCATTTGGTCGGATGAGTCCAAATATGAATTATTTGGCGAGAAAAGAAGAATATATGTGTGGCGACCCAGAGGAACAGCTCTCAATAAGAATTATTTGAAGCCTACTATGAAACATGGTGGAGGATCAGTTATGATCTGGGGATGTTTCTCTTTCAACGGAACTGGTAATCTCGACTTCATCGAAGCAACGATGAATGCGGAAGGTTACAAGGATATTCTGGAAAAAAATTTAGTAGAATCAGCAAGTAAATTAAAATTGAGAAGAAATTTCATCTTTCAAAGGGATAACGATCCAAAACACACATCAAAGTTAGTAACATAATATTTGCAAGAAAAAAAATACACGTATTGGAATGGCCAGGGAACTCTCCAGATTTCAATCCAATTGAACATGTATGGGATTTGCTTGACAGATCAATTCCACAAGAAAAAAGGAAATGTAAAGCCGAGTTCCAAGCTGCGGTACAGGAAGAGTGGGGGAAACTCCCCATAAATAACCTACAAGAACTTGTTCAAAGTGTTCCAAAGAGATTACAAGCTGTAATCAAAGCCAAAGGCGGGCATACAAGTTATTAATTTACAACACCAATCAATACTTTTACTGACTGATTTGGCAAATTGTCTCTGTCAACTTATTTTTTTGAGTTACTTAATATGACACAATGTATAAAAAAAATTTTATTTTTAAATGTATGAGATGTTTGCACTTGAAACCCCAGATATGTAAACAAGACACACAAATAAATAGTATATTAAATGATAGACACGATTTATGAATTGTTTCTGTGAGCATGACAAAGGTTTTTTATTTTCATCTTGGTGTCAACTTAATTATTTTAACCACTGTATGAACGAATTTTTTAAAAAGTGGACCTATACGTGGAATTTTTTTAAAAAACACTTTAAATGGATATAGGTTGACTAATTATTTGGAGGTGTTCCTGCGGTAATTATATATATTGTTTTATATGTAAATATGTAATTATGTATATAGTAAATTTTTTATTTGTATTTGATGATTTTTATTTTTGTGATATTAGTTTTCTTGAGTTATATTTTTGATACTATTTTTATATTTGTATTACAGAGTTTTATGTATTTCCGACATTAGTTTCTAGATCGAGGATTGCTGTTGATTTTATATATAGTTTATATTTATTATTTTGGAAGTTAAATTTTTCTTTCATATTTGTTTGTTATATTTGTATCCTTGGGTGAAGATGTAAAATAAGTAGTTGTTTTTTGAGAAAATATTTAGGGTAACCACTATTTAGTGGTTTACATTATAATGGTATGTATATATATTTAGAGTTATTAAACTGAATCTCACCTACGGAAAATCTTACAATAATGATCCTTCCGCAGGTGCTGCCTTTAAATGGAGCTCCAGGAAAACTGATTGTTTTAGCAATTATAGATTTGGTTGGTTAAAATGCGTTGTTGCATTTTATCTATAAGGTAACAGGGAACATTTTTGTTGTAAAATTAGCCGGAATTAATTGGTTTAATTAGGTTTTTTGGAAAGTTTGACTATTTTCATCTAACCCTCGATATAGCGACATAGTTATTTTTTTCTCTCTTTCTATTTTACGTTTATTACTATTAATTTAATAATGTGATGATTAATATTGATTGATTGGATGGTGGTGGTGTCTCCTTGATGGGTAGTGGCCTTAGAGGCGGCCTTTTTTAAGGTAATCTGTTTTACTTAGCTATTGTTGTAATAATAAGGTTTCTCTTCTTACTTCCTGTTTAGCAGGTGCTTTGATGTTTTTTCAATTTTTCAGTTTTTATTAAAAATAATATAATAATAGTAATAATAATATAATAAAAGGAAAAAATTTATTAATATAAAAAAATTATATAAAAAAAGAAAAATATATATTAACTAATGTTTTGAAATTTCTAGGTTTGGGTGTCTTAATATAAAAATTAAAAGGGTTTGTTTGTTAGTATATTAGTATGAATACTGTAAAAGATGTTGTTGATGACATTAGAGTAATAAATAATATGGAGAGAGTAGGGAATGAGAGCCCTTCCTATAAAGATCAATTGGTTAAGAAGGCTATTGTAAATGAAGATGAGATTAGCATTAGCTTAGAAAACAGAAGGATTGTCATAAAAACTACTGAAGGGTCAAGGGTGGAAGATTACGTATGGAGTATATCGGAAACCTGCGGCGATAACTCCATTAGAGCCATAGGTAGACTAGACTCCATGTACACATGATGAATGATGAGATGATGATTAAGTTAATGGAGAATAGAGTTAAGGTTAATGGCGAGGATTTGACAATTGAGAAATACAATCCGCCCACTGTAAAAATTTTGTTGCAAGGAGTAATTCCTTCTATTCCGTATTCTAAGATTATGAATGAGTTGAAAAAATATTTTATTATCAAATCGAAAATATATCCCATTTATTTGAAATCACACAGGAATGTTTTGACATTCAATTGGTTTATTTATACTAACCCTAGGAGGGATATTCAAATACCGGAGCCTATTTGTGTGGAGGTTCTCGAACACAGACATTATGTAAGAGTCATGAAAGAGGTAAAAAGATGCTTTGTTTGTGGCTCAGAGGACCACCTCATAAAGGATTGCCCAGAAATTTTTGAGAAGGGTAATAATGAAGAGAATAGTGAGGTAAGGAATAATGATAGTGAGCTACAAGAGGGTAATGGGAAAGGATTAGAGAAGGAATTGGCATTACAAAATATCCAGAAAGGGGGACAAAAAAATGAGGTTTGATGCACAATGGTGTGTTGCAGAAAGTAAAAGAAATAAAAGGAAAAGAAGAAAAGTTGATAAAAATGAACAAAATAAAAATAAGGTGGATAATGTAAGGAAAGATTCATTTAATAGTGAGGAGATTGAGAGTATTGAGGAAGATAAGATAGTGAATGAAGTGAGTGAAGATGAAAGGTTAATTAAGGAAGTAGAGAATGTGTGTGGAAAGATGAAATTGATAGAGAGGGATGATGAATTTGTACAGGTGGATAAGGACGGTGCTATTGAAGAGCAGGATGTGAATAGAGATTTGGTGGAGGAGCAAGATGGTGATGGTGAAGAGGAAGTGGGATTAGATAAAAGAGAAATTGATAGTAGATTAGAAAGGGATATTCCAGCTATCCTTATAGACTGGAATGTTAAAGAACAGAAGCTGTGCAAAGTGATAGCTAGTTATAATTACTACAAATCTGACTTTCATAGAGTAGCTTGGCAAATGATTAATTCTAGTAAGATGGTGGATGGAATTAAAGAGAAGCTGTATAGAGCTGTGTTATGGCTTAAGAAAGGCAGTAAATAGATTCTGTGTTTTTAGGTAGGGGTTTTTTTATTTTTAGATATCCAATTTATGATGGTGAATTTAAATGGATATGTTAATAAAAAATTTTTGTATGACCTACTTGGGGATCATAGGGGATCAATCCTGATTTTACATGAATTTGGTGTGATCTCCTCTGTTGCTTCTGACTGGTTCAATATTTTTAATAAAGATTATGATATTTGTTTTGCACCGGCCACTCATTGTTTTAATAGGGTTGCGTTTATGGCTCCAAAAAAATATGTTAGTCAAATTAAGGATAGGGTTATTATTTATGGTGCCTACATGATGGTGGTCCTGTTGACCTCTGAGGCATATATGATATGGATTGTGAATGTCCTGGTGCCTCAGGGCCATGGAATTACTTAATATTTTTATTGAGGATCATGGAGAAGATTACTTTATTCTGATTGACGATTGGAACTGTACTCTGCAACCCGACAAGGATAGAATCCCTAAGAAGGAGTGAAGGCCAGGTTTGGTGAAATTATCTAATCTGGTCCGCTCCTTCGCGTTGGTGGATAGTTGGCGGTGCAATACACCTGGAAAAAGAGAAACTCTGAGGCTAGACTTGATAGAGCCTATGCTTCAGAGATATTAAATAATTGTGTTAAATGTATAGGTATGTATGATAAAATCATAAGAGGGGATCACGTCATGACAGGGGTTGACTTTGATATAAGAAACAAAATGAGAGGGAGGTTAAGTATGGTCAATACCCCAGCCTGGAAACTATAGGATTCGAAGTGTGCTTCTCATGTTAATGAATTTTTGTGGAGTTTCTTTGATTTACTTAAATATAATGACAACCCGGTTCAATTATGGGAATTTTTTAAGGTCCTCAGAATTAAAGAGCTTAGAGACTATCATATAGTAGATAAGATATATGGTAAACGTCTAATTGAGAAATACTACAAGGCTAAAATGGGTCTACAATCTCTGACCTCCAATCAGATGAAGACTATTATTATTTAAGTAATTAATAATCTGATTGTGATAATATTTCAATGGAAATATTAGATGCTTTCACGAAGTACTATCAGAAAGTGTAAGAAAAAGATCTGGAGTACTCTGAGAAGTATTCTGATTATATCAAGGATTGGGAAGTTCCTTTTGAGGTGGATGATAATTATTACACCCTAACCAAGGAGGAGATTATGAAAGTCGTAAAGTCATTGAATAGGAATGCTTCGCCTGGGAGAGATGGATTACCCTTTGAAATTTATCAACTTGAAAATATTATCCCTATTTTACAAATGGTCTATAATCATATGTTTCAGAATGCTGAAACATATTCTTTGTTGATTGTAGACATTGTCCTGATTGCCAAGAACAAGAATCCATTAAGGACAACGGATTATAGACCTATTTCATTGACCAATAATGACATGAAAATTATCTCAAAAATATTGGTTGTGAAATTTAGGGATTATTTCGACACAGTAATCTCTATGAATGTAGAAGTTCTGAAAGAATTGGACTGTTACAAGAAGGTCTCTAATGCCAACCCGAAATAAATAAATGAAACAAAATCGGCGATAATAAATTATACGAGTACTGATGACAGAGTTATCGCCGAAACTTATGGAATCGGTGTTGTCATTAATATGACCGTTCTTGGTATTCAGATCGGCCAGAACTCCCCCATCGGACAATAGAATAGATGAGTGGTGGGAGGATTTTAAACTCCAATGGGTGCCATATTACAAGTCTCTCACAATAAAGGATAGAGTGCTTCTGATTAATACTGTGGTCGTTAGAAAGATTGCATATGTCCTTCGAGTTGTCGAACCACCAAAAAAGTGGATTGAGAAAAAGATGGGGATGTTAATAAGATGGGTGAACGCCAATAAAAGATGGATGGCAAGGAATATATACTATTGAAAAGTGAAATTAGGAGGTCTTGGGTTAACCAATCTTAACACTCTAAAAAAGATGCTTAGAATAAGTTTTGTTTTGAATACTGAATTTGGATGCAGGAGTACTATGATGAAGTATTTCATGTTCTGAACAAGGTTAACCCATACTTTGCCACCAGCAAGAGATCTGAAGTGAATGGCCTTCTGCCTTTTCATAGAGTAGTGAGAAAAATCTTCTTCCAGGGTAAAGAAATTAATCTTGATAGCACATGTAAAAATATAAAGGACCACAAAATGATAAAGAATGGGTATTGCAAGGAAAGATGCTTGCATCCCATTACCCCTGTAATTAAAGGTGAAGAATGTGCTATCAAGAATTATAATATGGAAAAAATAATTGTGGAATACCTGGAAAGAGATAATATAAAGAACAATTTTGTTAACGTATAGAATAACCCACTACTGATTCAAACTGTACAGAGGGCCTTCCATTTCAGAAACTAACCCCTGACTTCTTGTTTAAGATTTGCAAGAAGGATTCCCCCATCTGTTGGCTCGACAGAGGGGCCATTGCAAATGAAATCCATTTCGTTTGTGAGTGCTCGGCCACAGATAAGATCAGGCACTTTATCAAAGACTTGTTTATTATGTGTAAAGCTGCTGAGGATAGGTGGGAGAGATACTTGTTTGAAGATAACCTGGTGAGTGAAATAGTGTGTGTGGCATTGGCAGTTATTCAGAACTCCATTATTGCCTGGCACCACAACACTAACTTTAATTCCTGGTTCCTGTTCATTAAAGAACTCAACAGATTCGAACATAATGAGAAGCTATGCTATAATGCCTCTGAAAGTTTGCCAAAATTTTCTAAAAGATGGGGTTTTATTTGGAAATTTTTTATTCAATATATGAAGGATCATTAATAAGTTATAGAGATGTTTTGAACCTTTGATGTTTTTAGTCTTTTAGTTGTTGGTTTCCTCAATTTTTTATCTTATACATTGGTTACTTTTGTATATAGTTATATATAGTTTTATCTTTACACTTTTAGTTTGTCCACTTTTTAGTATTTTCTTGTTGAGGATTGAATTGTCTCTGGGTCTTTTTCTGTGTTTTTTTCTTGGTTGAATTGTTTTTTGTGTGTGTTTTGTCCTTTTTTGGTTTTATCAATTAATTTAACATTTTAATCCACTCCAATGTATATTGGTTCTGTACTGTAAATAGTTTTGGTAAAATGGAAACTTAATTGATTTTATTTGTTTATGTTTGTTATATGTATATGATGGTGATACAGTGTGAAAGTAAAAATATATTGAAAACAAGTATGAAAAGTAATAAACTCCTTGGGATTTGTTTTTGTGTATCACCTACGGAATAATGATCCTTCCGCAGGTTTGGCTGGAAGCTAATTCTTGAGCTCCAGATTGTCTTTTGATTTCTGGTGGAAATAAGTGCTGGCTTTCAGAAATTTTTGTTGTGAATGATCTATGAATACCCCAAGATCATTGTATACCATGGGTGGTGTGTAATTGGTCAGAATTTCTGAACATTTTGAGAAAGTGTCAGAAAGAAAATTTTTTTCTTTCTTTTTTTTCTTTCTTGTAAGATTAGTTTCTTTAGATAGCTATTTAACAAGATTTATTTGCTCTATTAACCTAGATTAAAGGTGGTAATCATTTATATATATTAACAAAAAAGAAAATTTTTGTTGTATATATTAACATTAGTTGTTAAGTTATTTGTGAAAAGTTATTAACAACTTTAATAATAATTGTATGGTTTGTGGTGTTTATTTTTATCTATTGTTGATCATAGCTGTTGTTTAAAGGATAGAAAATTATAATGATTCAATGGAAAATTAAGGTATCTGATAATAGTAGATGATGAATTCATATGCCAATGCTATGACCTCGGCTCCTATCCGAACGGATGAGGAAATTAGTTCCTCAATAGAGGAAAGAAGGATTGTCTTAAAAACCATCGAGGAGACAAAAATTATAGATTATTTAGAAAAGATAGAGGAAGTATGTGGACCGGGGTCTGTTAAGGCTTTAGGGAGATTGGATGGCCTTTATACTCATATCTATTTACATGAGAAGGAACAAGTTGATAAAATTTTATTACATGGTATTAAGGTTAAAGGGCAAAATCTTGCCATGGAAAAACATTCTTTAGAGGCAGTAAAGCTCATTCTGTCAAGAGTAGTGCCTTCTATGAATCCTGGTCTTAATATTTCAGAGATCAAGAAATATGGAGTGATAAAATCTAGACTCTTCCCTATTTATGTAAAGGGTAAGAGAAATGTCCTAACATTCTCCAGATTTATTTACATTATCCCAAGAGAAGATATAAGAATACCAGAGTACATTAAAATTGAATTATTGAAACAAAACTACTACATTAAAGTATTAAAGCAGGATAAACGATGCTTCATATGTGGAAGTAATGAGCATTTAATAAAGGTTTGCCCTAATAATAGTGAATTCATAAAAAATAATTTATTGAATGAAGGAGAAAAGAAGGAAAATATAAGAAAAGAGAATGTTAGTAAATCAAAAAAAAAGGAAGTTGGATTTAGGTTATGAAGGTGAAAATGATAAGAAAATAATGGAAACTGTTAAAGATAATGTAATAATGGAGGGCAATGCTAAGAATAAAGAAAATAATGTAGATTTGGAAGTAGGAGAGATTGATAGGGAGAGAGAAATTAATTTCACTAAGGGTGATAAAGAAGAAGGAGTGGTGATTCTCAGGGCAAGATTAATGAACAAATCAATACTGAATATATAGTCAGTGAGAAAGATGAGGGTATGCTTACACAAAATGATAGTTTGATAGATAATAAGGAAATTGAGAAAAGTATTGATGACTCTGGTGAAGAAGAGGAAAGGGCTGATGTATCTACTGCCTCAGGGAATGGTAGGTCCCCAAAAACATATAATGCTACTTTACAGAGGCTAAGACGGGACTATATGGTTATCTTAAGAGAGTCGGTGGATAGGAGAATTGTATTAAGGAAAATGATAGAGCAGTACAATTATGAGGTTAAAGATTTTATAATAGTTGGTCAGCAAGGAAGCTGACCAGAGAAGCTAGTCGAAAAGATTAGTAATGCCATAAGTAGATTAACAGGTGGGAAGAGGAAGAAAAAGAAGTAAAAATTGAATATTGGATGTAAGAAACATAAGTGAAGGGTACTGACTAATCTTCTTGTTTTTTTTTCCTGCTTTTAATTCCCAATGGCTAAATTAAAAATAATTTCATGGAATGTTAGAAACTTGAATAGGTACTCGAATAAGAATTTTTTTTCAGACACTTTAATGAAAGAAAGTAATGCTATATTTGCATTGCAGGCGTTTGGAGGGTTTTCTAGTTGCCCACCTGACTGGATTCATCCATATAAGTATGATTATTGGATAGTTTATACCCCATCTTCCCATAATTATAATGGGGTTGCCTTTTTCATACCAATGAAGGGCAACATTGTTATCCTTAATGATATTATCATCTTTAATCATTATGTCCTGGCTATCTCAATTAAGTTTGAAGAGAATACATTGTGGTTAGTCAATGTCTTAATACCACAGAGTGCTAAGGAGGCGAATAGCGCTGTGTTGTCATTGGAGGATTATATGAGTCGACATGTTGATGATTATTTTATACTTATGGGGGATTGGAATTGTACTCTGGATCCCGAATATGACAGAATCCTCCATAAAGAATGGCGACCAGTGTTAGGTAAAGCTTTAGGGAAGTTAGTTTCTTACTATAATTTGATTGATGCCTGGCGCGTAAAGAACAAGATAGCCAGGACGTATACTTGGGAGAGGAACGACTCGAGGGCCCGTCTTGATAGATTCCATGTCCCCCAGCATCTGAACGTAAATGTTAAAAGCTCAGGTATTGACAGTAAGGTGGTTAAGGGCGACCACAAAATGATATGGATGGAATTAGATCTTCATGTCCATAAGAAAGGGAGGTTGTATTCCAGTCTCCCTGTTTGGAAGCTCCAGGATGATGAATGTAAAAAACATATGAATGAATTTTTAAGATTATTTGATCTCCTGGAGCTTAATGATAACCCAGTTCAACTGTGGGAATTTTTTAAAGTTCAGATCATGCGAGAACTAAGGGGATATAGGAATAATTTGATGGATAAATACTATAGAGAGAGAACGGGCCGTCAGTCGTTGTACTCTAATAGATTAAAAAGAATGTTAAAAGATAAACATAAGCATAAAATTATTGATAGTATTGTTGTGGGTGATAAAGAATACAAGGATAACAAGGAAATAATGGATAATTTTGAAGAATTCTATCAGGACATATATGGGAAAGAATTTGAATATTCGGATAAATATCTGGAATACATTAAAGAATCGTCTACCCAAGAATAGGAGGATGATAAAGTTTATTATTTTACTGTGGATGAAATTAAGCAAGCAGCAAAATCATTAAATAGAAATGCCTCACCTGGAAATGACGGTCTGACAGCTGAAATTTATGGTTTAGAGAACATCTATACCATACTGCAGGTGGTCTATGAATACATTTTTAATTTTGCTGAGACATACTCCTTGTTGACCGCAGGTATCGTATTAATAGCTAAAAAGAATAACCCAAAGCGGGTTGCAGATTATAGACCGATATCTTTGGTCAACAACGACATGAAAATATTATCCAAGATGTTAGTCAGCAAATTTGCTGGCTTCTTTCGATGTATAATCTCGGTTAATCAGTCCGCCTATATCCCTTGGAGAACAATGAATGATAATATACATATAAATAGGGACATGAGTGACTATATGGCCACCAATGGTGGGGTGATCCTGGGTCTGGACCAGACAAAGGCATTTGATAGGATAGATCATCAGTTTTTGCTAACAATATTGGAACATCTAAGATGCCCTAGGACTCTCCATCGTTAGATCATGATTTTTTTACAGAATCAGATGTCATATATGTATGAATGAGATAAATCGGAGACTATAAATATGAAGTCGGGGATTAGGCAAGGCGATGCTTTGTCACTAATATTGTACATAATTACTCTTAAGGCATTTCTTATAAGTATCAACCATAAAGTTATGTTATGTAGGGTAAATAAGTCGCTCCAATTATATTCTGCTTATGCTGATGATGTTGTTTTTTATTTAAATGATGAGAAAGAATTGGTTATGGTGTTGGACGAACGAATATATGTATGTTTCCAACAGTTTAGTCAACAAGTTTAAATCAGCAATAATTAATTACTCCGATATTGATAAGTATATTGAAGACAGATATGATATTAAGGTGGTAAAGGATATGGCCATTTTAGGGATCAATATCGGAGATGGAATGGTAATTAATAACTATAAGAAGATTGATGATTTACGGGATAACTTTGTGGTTGAATGGCTACCTTTCCACAATCATATTTCACTAAGAGAAAAAGTTATGTTAGTTAACACAGTTGTTATGACAAAAATTAGCTATTTAATGCGTGTGGTTGAGCCGCCAATTAAATGGGTGGATCGTATGATGGGGAAGCTGGTCAGGTGAGTTAACTCGAATAAGCGGTGGATGGGGGTGGTCTTTAGAGATGAATGAGATGAAGAAGGTCTTTACAGCAAGTTATGCCATTAATACGATATGGGGTCGTGATAGCACATATTTCGATAGTATTTTTTATGTATTTAGCAATTTTAGGAATTCTTTATTTCATAAATTAAGTAAGGAGGGGATAAAAACTTATGCCCTTCCATAGGATGGTTAGGAAAAGTTTTCTGCAGGGCAAAAGCATAATTATTGATTGTCCCTGCAGAAATATAAAGAATAATAAAACTATATTGGGAAAAATTAAATGTAAGGAAAGAGGTCTCCATGATTTAGAGGTGATGGTACTAGGTGAAAAAGTTGTAATAAAGAACTATAAAATGTTGGAGAAGATCCTAATATCAAAGCTTCAGGATTATTGGAAAAAGGATTCGGAATATCTTTTGGATACTTGGAACAACCCCAATCTTGTTCAGACTGCTCAGAGGGCTTTTAGGTTTAGAAATATGGGTGGCGTAACCCCAGACTTTTTATGCAAGATTGGCCGTAAAGACATGAACTGTTGCTGGTTTGAACCTTTTGACACCGCTAATGAGAGGCATTTCATTTTCTCCTGTATATCAACGAAATTAATTAGAAAATATATTAATAGTTTAAATATATATTGTGGTGGTATGGAGGAGGAGATAGAGGGTCTGCT
>JAHWFO010057519.1:0-10451 GCA_023313115.1 Rhysida immarginata | reverse complement strand
AACTCTTTGTTTTAGATACGTCAGCACTCTCCTTCTGTTTTCTAGGTCACATGCTCCCCTTGGCCTTGTTGCTTTTAGTTCGCGTTTGTTGATTGGTTTCTCTCCTCATTCATCTTGAATACGTCTTCTGTGTTGTGATTGGTTAACGCCCTCTGTCACGGTTTTGTCAGCAGCCATGCTATGATTCATTCTTTGTTCATTTCTCCTTGTAAAAAGTCGGCCATTAAGTGCGTGTCTTAGTGTTTCTTACGAATTCGTTTTTGAATCGTCGTTTCAATACCAGTTAGCTTCAGCAATCCCCTGTAAGTATCTATATTTATATATTTATTTTTTATATTCTTACAAAATGAATCCATTCGTTTTTTCTTAAGTCGTTTCTTAATTTACGAGGGTTAAATCAACGCAATCGTTTCTTTGTTTTGTATAGCTTTCCTTGACTATTTTTAATTTGTTTGAGAGGCTGCTACTCTATTGTTTAATACAGGTGACTATTTGTGTTTTTATTTTGTTTTGTTTATTACAATTTACTATTTGCAACGGTTAAGTTGTTCGTCCGCAATGTTAATTCGTTTTTTTTTTCTCTTAGTTTTGATAGACACGTGTTTTAGGTTTCATTGTGTCCAGATCTTTGCGTTTTTCTATTCGCCCCTCTAAAACTAGCGTCTGAGATAAGTGCCCTGTGCAATAATAAGAAGTAAGTGTAGTTTCTTGGGTTTTTTTTTTTTTTTTTTTTTTTCCTACACGTTTTTCTTAACCTGGCAGTGGGGTGGGGCTTTTTCTTTGTCTAAAAGCTAAAAATAGTTTCTCGGCCTATCTCCCTATACCTAGTGGCATACCAGAATACAACAGATCTTCAAAACACCTCGATTTCATCTGCGTTTTCACCGAGACCTGGATTCTATCGTTCTCTTTCGTCACCAGATCTGGTAATTATTTTTATTTAAGTTAATGTTAAGTCTATAAAAGTAATGACGGTAGATAATGGCGGTACTACGCGATTTGGAGGTAACAATCGATGTTTTTTCCGTTATATCCCGAAATATCGATGTTCTTACCGATACTTCCCAAAATATCGATGTTTTTATCGATACATCGCGAATTTGTCGATGGTTCCTCGAAGTTTCGTTAAATTTTTTTTTAAAAAAAAAAAAAAGGGGGGTGCAAACTGTTGGGCATACCGTATATAATTCTGGCACTGTGAAGTATATAATTTTTTTTCTTTTAAACAGTTTTCATGAAATATATACTTCATAATCTACTATCTGGAATAAATGGACAAGTTTGTGAAACATTTTATTTCATAAACTCCTTCTCTTCATAGACTACTCGTATTACCAGCCATTTGGGTTGTTTCTTTTTTTGGTTTACCTTAATTAATTTTTTTTTTTTTTTGATTACTTTTTTTCGCTTTTCAGGTAAACAGCGATTCTGCGGAGGCTTCTAGTGACACCTTTCCAGATTCTAAGGGCTGTGTACAGGCGGGGGATTTTATCCGAGTGTCACAGGTGATTATAAAAAAAAAATATATATATATGTTTTGCGTATTTTTATAAAAACACTTTCATGTCGTTTAAGAGCTTCTTGTGGAATAGGAGCTAGGGATTTATTTATTTTTTTTACTTGTGTTGACCTTGGCTAATGATATGTATTTTTTTTTTTTTTGTTTTAGCGTCGTAAACCATTCCATTATACAACAATTACGGGAAGCCCCATACCTCGCTGTGTCACACCTATCAAACGTCAGCGTAGTCCATCTCCACCGGCCCCTGCACCGATAGTAGAAGACACACAACCAGATGTAGAACCTTTAGGACCCAGGGACGATAAACCAACATTAGATGATCTATTTGCTCCATTGTGTACGAATGAACCCGGTGATATAGAGGATGACCCCAGCTCTGAATTCGCAGACCCGACTTGTAATATACGTACCGACAGGGTGGTTGGTAGAAATCCATCAAAACTGGTAAATATTTTTTTTTTCCCCCTTATATTTCAACGCAGCATCTGTGTATTCAAGCTCTGAAATGGTGTGTGTCCTCTCTTTCTCTTTAGTACAACAACGCCAAAACTGAAAACCAGCGCTTTGTCTACACTATAAGAGTTAACATATTGAAAAAATGTTTTAAACGCTTCGGTTTTTCTAAGCAAGGATTTAAAGATCTTACGGATACTAGTCTTTTTAAACGGAGTCCTGATTACCTGGTGGTTGAAAATTGTAGACTGGCAGCTCAATCAAAGCTTGATTGTATGCTTGCAGAATTAAAAACTTGTGAGACCGTTTTTGCTTATGTTCAGGTGAAGCTTTATGTGAAAGTACTCAATAACAAACGTTGTCTTACAACACGTTTGTTGGAATACGTATTGCCAAGTAGCACTTACTATAAAGGCTGTCCTTATGTTTCTTTTTTCCAATATCAAACAACAGTTACAAAATACGGTCGCGGCGGTAGCATGAGTCATACGTTATCGAGTTTGAGTGAAATGGAAGATCTCGAAACTTTTGCCCACGAGATCCAACAAGCCTTATTAAAGGTTGATTTACCCGACTCTTATCATATATTTTGCAAAGCTTATCATCTGATTCAACCATTACCGAACGTGTGTGTTAAAATGGGACGGCTTTTTGTCACACCAGCAGACTTCATAGTGAAACCTCATTTAATTAACGATGAAGAGGACGACTGGGAGTACAAGTTTTTTGCATTGATGCGTATACATTTTCCACACTTTTTTAAACCTAATCACAAGAAGCTCTATGTCAGCAGTCAGTAGCATTTTTTTTTTTTTTTTCCCGATTCAGAAGGACTAACCATTGGTCATTGTGTGTGTGTTGTTGTTGATCGCTTCTTACAATTTAAATGTGTGGGTGTGTGTGTGTGTGGGTGTGTGTGTGTGTGTGCGTTTTGTACTCTATTCTATTTCTTTTCTTTTCTTTGGCCACCCGTTTATGCTTGTTTTTTTTTTTTTGTTTTTTTTTTTTACCCAAAAACCTTTTAGTTTCTCGAGCTGGCTAGTCATCGTACTACAACAAAATTGAGTTTTGCACTGCTCGAAAAACAATCGGATGGCACACACTTTTTGTCATTGTCTAGGAATAAAAGAACGATTAATACTATTTGTATGAAAACAGTAGAATTTCGTCCTATACTATTGTACTTTGCTGAGTTAGTTACCATTTGTAAACTTGAGAAAAACAACATACCACCAGACTCTATTTGTGCTATACGTGAAAAAGTTTTTGAAATCAACCACTACATTAAGATTACAGTGAATTGTATCTTTCATAAGGGTGTGATACGAATTTTTGTTTACAAAAATCGGGGTACTAGCAATGAGAGATCTCTTTCATTAACTTTACCCGAGGGCTACATAGTGTTTCGTTTATACCCTCTGTTTTTTACCTGTCGTACAACAGTAATTTAATTTGTTACAATCTGTAGTCTTTTTCTGGATTCATTTAAAAGCTTTTTTAACTCTATATGCACTGTTTTGAAATTTTTTTTAAATGGTACCATTTACATTTTTGTACATAAATCAGCTTTAGCTTGTTTATTTACTGAGTGGGTGTTTTTAAATTCAGGTTGTTTTAAATTGGTGGCTTTTAAAAAATTTAAATTACTTCTTTCAAGATTTTACTATGTTGTTTGTGATTAAATGGTTACATTTACATTTTGGGTTTTTAATAAATCATATTTTGGGATTATAAAAAAAAAAAAAAAAAATATTTAACTTTTTTTTAACTCTATATACACTGTTTTGAAATTTTTTTTTTAAATGGTAGCATTTACATTTTTTTTTTTGTGCATAAATCAGGTTTAGCTTGTTTATTTACTGAGTGGGTTTTTTTTAAAAAATATTTAACGACTTCTTTCACGTTTTTACTGTGCTACTTGCAATTAAATGATTGTATTTACTTTTTGGGTTTTTAAAATAACTTTGTGTTTCTTTATACACTGCTTGAAATTTTTAAATGGTACCATTTACATTTTAGTTCATAATTCAGTTTGACTTGTTTTTTTTTTTTTTTTTACGGTGTTGATGTTTTTAAATTCATGTTTTATTGGTTTATTTTTTAAAATTAAAACAAAATGTCTGACATGCCATTAAATTTATGTGTACGCGATCAATTAAGTACTGATTCGGGGTCTGAGGTACATACATGGGTAGCACAAAACCAAATCTTAGATTTATGTTTACCTAATTCTAATTTAAGGCAGAGTCAACCGCTCAACCTTTGTTTACAACCGGTAAATCACCCACAATCTCAGTCTGTACAGGGTCTCGGTACACGGACAAATGATGATGATAGTTTTGATGAAAGCTCTATGTGTTCATGTAACCTAAGCTCATCAATAAAAAAACCATCTCAAACTCTATTATCTCGTTTACCACCAAACCGAACAGAGTCATCACAACAGAGTACTTTAACCTATTGTCCTGAGAGTTCACAAAGCCATAAAAGAACGTGTGTACCTCAACCGGATTGTCGTATGAAGAGACGTAAGCTTTCCCTGAAGTATCAAAGAGGTAGGGGCGTAACGCCTGTAACAAACACACCCACTGACCCGCATAAGGGGTTTGTAGCTCTAACCAATACTGTTTTTAATACAGACAAACCTTCGACCTCGTCAGCACAACAGGTTGTTTTTACTAAGAAATCTGTAAATCCCCTGATATCAAACCCCTCCCCAGAGGCCTCAAATACCAGGTTTTCAAAACCAATTGTTGGTATAAATAGGTCTAATACTCAGTCAACGTCTACGGGCATTGGCTTATCAAACCCAGTTGTTAATCATAGTGAGGATTCAGTAAACTCAGACCTAGGAGCTTTTTATACGTTGCGTGAACGTGGCTCTGCGTATTCCCGTAAATATAAAGTTAAGACAACCACATATGCATTGGCGCTTCAAGGAATGAAAAGACTACCAATAACAGAAGTACCCTCTGTGTTAATGTTAATTCTTGACCAGGTTTTTGAGCATATATTAAGGAATAATAGCCCACTCTATGACCATGCAAGAATTTGTATACGCGCCCCCTCTTTAAATGATCCTGTAAATTTACGTTTTGGCAAGGTTAGTAGTTTCAGTAGTAAGATGTTGTTTGATGCAATACAGGCCTTGGATCAATCACATCAGAACTTGATGATGGATGAGTTGTTGGATATCCATGTTGTACTTCTACAAAAACCCATACCAGCCACAGGCACAACTGATCGTAAAGCCGTGTTAGTATCGGATCATCTCGCAAGGAAATCATCCGTAGTGGTGATCAAAAACTTTGATGTTTATTGTCTCCCTAGAGCTCTAGTCGTTGCGATTGCTCATGCTGAAATGTGTGCTGCCCGTAAACAAGGTAAGGAGGAATTAATCAGGCAGTATACAAAAGTTTATAAAGTTATTCGCAAGGTGAGTAGCATTCAACAGCTAAATAAGGCCCTGGCCTTGTGCGTTCAGGCTGATGTAGACATGACCCAGCCTGGTACAACGGAGAGTTTAGAGAAATTTCAAACAATACTAAACCCCGAGTATGAGATTATTGTGCATACCGGTACAAACATTCAGGAGTTGTTTTCCCCTCTCAATTTCTAAACCCAAGACCTAAGCATACGTTACATCTTATACGTACTGGGAACCACTACGATGTGATCACAAATTTACAAGGGTTTTACAAGAAAAGAGGTTTTTGTGAGCGCTGCGGTGTCCTTTTTCACAACTCTAGAGCCAAAAAACTTCATTTGTGTGGAGGGCGATGTAATCTCTGTGGTGGTCAACATACTCGGGGAGTGAAATGTACTCACGTATGCTGCGATAAATGTAATCGTTTCTTCAAAGGAGAGGCTTGCTTTAGGGTACATAGAGATCCATCCCTTTGTAACAAACCCTGTGATGCATATCACAGATGTACTGTATGTAAAAAGATTTATGAAGTGGAAAAAAAAAATCATCATCATTGTGATCCGAAATATTGCGGGCGTTGTAATGGAAGCCATGAAGGAGGTCTTTGTTACGTGCTTACAGGTAAGGAGCGTATAGATACGGGGAGAACAAAACAGCACAATGCAAAACAGTTGAAACTCCTATACTTTGACGTGGAGACTAAAGTGATAAACACGGGTGAATTGTTGCCTGTGCTTGTAGCTCTTAGTTATCCCGATGACACAGGTACTTACGTTGAACGGGTGTTCTACGGCGATACATGCATTTCCAAGTTCATGAGTTTTTTGTTTGCAAAACCAGAGAATAAGGGTAAAATTAAAAATCATCAACAAACCTTTGAGAACTCAATTCTATTAGCCCATAATTTATCAGGATTTGACCATATTTTTCTGATGAAATATTTATTTGAACAAGGTATTAAACCTAACGTGATTTACCGTGGTACAAAGGTGTTATTGTTAGAGGTTAAAGAGGCAAAAATCCGTTTTCTCGATTCATTATCCTTTATAACATTACCTCTACGTGATTTCCCACGCGCCTTTGGTATCGAGGAGCATAAGAAAGGTTTCTTTCCATTTGCACTACTGAACAAAACTCTACATTACGAGGGTCCACTACCGGAAATGGAGTTGTACTCACCAGACGAAATGAAAGAAATCGTGCATAAAGAGTTTGTACTTTGGTACAAGACGGAGAAGTTACGTGTGGGTGAGAGATGGAATATGATACACGAACTAACACAGTATTGTCTTAGTGATGTTGTGCTACTGAGGGAGGGTTGTATGAAATTTGCAACTATCATGGAGTCTTTCACTGGTTTTAACCCCTTTTTAGGACGTGATGTGACCATCGCGGGTTTCTCAAACAGAGTACTTAGGGAAAAATTTCTCGATCCTTATTCAATGGGTGTGATACCCCCGCTAGGTTACTCAATGCGTAACAGGCAAAGCAAAAAAGCCTTACAATGGCTTGCTTGGGAGCAATCAAAGCTGCCGCATGATCAAATCATTTCAGCGCTGAATGGATCTGAGAAACGTATCGGTCCATACCTTCTGGATGGTTGGTGTGAAAGCAAAAAGATAGTTTATGAATTTTACGGGTGTTATTACCATTCATGTCCAAAATGCACGTTTGCAACGTGTCGTAGTGTTGAGAGCCGACTTACGAATGCAGAAAATTTTCAGTGTACCCTCGAACGTATGGAGTTTTTAAAAAAAGAACTACCCGATCACACATTCAAAACATTATGGGAATGTGAATTTTCTGATATGTTAAAACGTGACAGCGAATTAAAACATTTTTGTGAAACGCTACAATTCGGAGCAGAGACGTTCATTTCGCCCCGTGAGGGATTTTATGGTGGACGTACTGAAAATTTCACAGCCGGTATTACAGAGGCGTCTGAAACAGAACGACTTACATACCTGGATTTTACATCGTTATATCCCACGGTAAATAAGAGACAGAATTATCCAAAAGGCCATCCAATCGTGATTAAAACAGGTTTTACTCACCAGCTGTTTGCATACTTTGGTTTGATCAAAGCCACTGTACTTCCACCTAAGAACTTATTCATACCGGTGTTACCGTATCGTTGTAACAACCTATTGTATTTTCCCCTTTGTCGCACCTGTGTTGAATCACAGTTGAAAAAATTATGTACTCACACTGAGGTTGAAAGGTCATTGACCGCGACCTGGCCTACCCCAGAGTTTTATAAGGCATTAGAGGAAGGTTATACCATTGTGAAAATTTATGAGGTGTGGCACTATGACAAACAATTTGTATACAATAAGGATACTGGGGAAAAACATTTTTTCAGTGAATACGTTAACACCTTTATTGGAGGTAAAATCCAAGCCTCGGACTGGCCTCCATATGCCTGCACTCAAGCTGAGCGAGATGCCTTTTTGAAAGATGTGTACGAAAAGGAAGGCATCGTACTAAACCCGTCAAAGTTTGAAAAAAATCCCGGTTTGCGTAGTATATGTAAGCTTTCTCTAAATAACGCATGGGGTTTTCTTGGTCTGAACACAGCAAAACAACAACAAACGGCTTTTGTTGATAGTTTCGCTGAATACTATAAACTCTTTAACACCCCCTCGATTGAAGTGACAGATCTCGATATCGTAAACGAAGACATTATCTTAATGGCATATAAAACAACTCATCCAACCACTCATTTAAAAGGAAATGTAGTCATAGCCTCATTTGTAACTGCCTATGGCCGGTTAGAATTATATAATATTTTAAAAGTTTTGGGTGGGCGGGCCCTTTATTGTGATACAGATTCGGCTATTTACCTCGAGCCAAAAGACGTTAATTTACTACCGAGAGGTCATAATCTAGGAGATCTGGTTGACGAAATTGCTCAAAAACATGGATCAAACGTGTACATCGAGAAATTAGTTGTTGCAGGGGCTAAGAATTACTGTCTGCACTTCTCGGATGGCTCTCATGAACTTAAAGTGAAAGGCATCACGTTAACGAGGAGTGCATCAGAAATCCTTAAACCAACATTGATTGAGGGACTTGTGAAGGGTGAAACAGAGGGTTTACGCAATTCGGTTGAAGTACCTGTGAACTTCAATCTAGTACGTAACAAAACAGCTGCAACTCTACACAATAAACGCACAAAAAAAATCTACAGATGTACAAATCAAAAACGATTCACAATCTCAGAAAATTTAGCAAAGAGTTACCCTTATGGGTATTACGGTGAAGTATAAAAAAAAAAAAAAAAAAAGTAAATGGCAAAAGTAATAGTATTTATGGTTAATACGGGTAGATTGGGTATGACAAAAATCATTATTATTATTTTAAGATTAAATGTTTTTCGTTGTAAAAAAAAAAGAAAAAAAATTGTGTAACAAAATTGTATTTTAAAGTTGTATAAATTCAGTTTTTTTTTTTGGAAAAATAAAATTTAAACTAATGTGTCTTATGTAAAATGAAATTTTTTATTTTTATTTATGTATTAACTTATTTAAATGGTAACAAATTCAACAGAAATTAATTAATTTAAATAAAGTAAAAACAGAAGTAATGAAATGGAAATGTAAAACAATTAATTTAAATAAAGTAAAAACAGAAGTAATGAAAACGGAAAAATGTAAAACAATTAATTTAAATAAAGTAAAACAGAAGTAATGAAATGAAAATGTAAAAACAATTAAGTAGTGTTTACAAAAAAAAAAAAAAAAAAAAAAATATTGAAGTAGCCAGAAAAATTTCAAGTAAAAAGATGTTAAAAATTAAACATTCGTATCTTTAAGATTTTAAAAAAGTTAAGAAATTTAATCAGAAGTGTAAAATGTTAAAAAGTTAGGGGTAAAAAAAGGTAAGAAGTGAATGAAAGACAAACAACAAAAGTAAATTTTTTAAAAACATTTTTATTTTAAACGACGACATATGAAAAGACAGAATTGACAGTAAAAAAAATTATTTGATCCGCATGAAACAGGGGTTTTCAGCAATCCTAGCTTGTTTCTTGAGTAACACTACAAATACATCTGAGCTACGTATCAGTTCTGCACCCAAAAAGGTATTCAGGCTTAAAACCCCAAAGGTGCGGCATTCCGTGCTAATATCGATGACGTCACAGTCGGGGTGCAGAAATTTTCGGGCGTATGCCCTTTGACCTTCGCCGTTTACGAAGAATATGCGGAAGGCTGCGAGTAGTTTTAAAGAAGTTTCTAAAACTTCGAAGTGCGGCTTTTGGTTGTCGGTAAACAACCGACAACATCTCGCCGTATTTGGCGACGTGCGCCTCCGTAAACCAACTGGTGGCGCGAAATTCACGAATCCCGCCACTCTTTTTGGTTCATCCTCTGCAACATGGACGCTGCAGAGACCAATGGCTGTCAGCATTGGCCCAACCTCGCAAGAATGAAAAAGGAATTCGATGAAACAGCCTCTGGCTATGGAGAGGGAAAAAAATAATAATAATAAAAAAGTAAGAAAAAATTACGGAAATAAGATTGAAGTAATAGCAACACTCACTCGTTGGTTTGGGTCCTTCAACGCAAAACAAATCTACGAAATTCAATCCTCCTTCTGTCATGATGAACTAAGGTAGTGTTTGTGGGTGAAAAAAAAAAAAAGGGTAAAAATAGGGGTTGGTAAAATGAGTGAAAAGTAGGAGTACTGAAATTAAAGGTTTGAAGCGATACAAAAACTTATACTCACTGTAAAAGTACACGGAAAAAATACTGGCAGAAAAAAAAAAAAATGCGAGAGTAAAAAGCTGTGGTGAATATGAAGCAATTGCTGGATACGCTACAAACAGACAAACTCAAACTTACCGCAAAATTTATACACAGGCTGATGAAAAACCATAAAAAAGCACTAACCAATCACGTGAAAAAAACGAAAAACCCTGTCTGACGAAATACATAATTTACAGGTATAAACACCAATCACCAAATGTAAGACAAAACAACAGGACTCAAGGCAACATGTAACCTAGAAAACAGAAGGAGAGTGCTGACGTATCTAAAACAAAGAGTT
>JAHWFO010057518.1:0-10761 GCA_023313115.1 Rhysida immarginata | reverse complement strand
TGGCTCCCCCCCCCCCCTTCCCCAGAAAATGTTTCATGTTTTATCACTGCACCAGTTATTTAACTGCATTATTTATTGTATAGTTTAATATGTGAATAATAAATATATATTTAAATGTATTTTTATGTATTAATATAAATTTTTAACTGTATTAATAAACAGTTAAATTTGTATAATTTTGATCAAGCTCTGCTGTTATATTTTTAATAGAACAAATATTTAATTTGCTTCAAAGGTCTTACAAGTATTTTGCCTAGTTGGGGTCCTTTTGCTTTTAGAGAAATAAAGATGAATTCAAATTATAAACTTTTAATTTTTATTAATACTTATTTGAATTCGACTTGAAGGGGTCCACGAAAAATTCTGCAAAGTTGATGCGGCCGAGCTAAGACTGATGGTCATATTTCTGAAAACAGAATTTAAAAAAGTTAATCCGTTTTCAAGTTATCATGCAAACGGCGGATGGCCAGATAAACGTATAGACCAAGCGTGCATTCTTATAAGGGTTTACCCCACTTTGGCCCCGTGAAGTTGGCCCCTTCCACTTTCGCCCCTTCCACTTTGGCCCCGTCCACTATCGCCCCTTCCACTTTCACTCCTTCCACACTCGCCCCCTGCAAAAATACTTTTAGGACCCACTTTCATAAAAAAAGACCCTGCAGAGAGGTTAACAAGTCAAATAGAAAACTAAGAATTCAGTTATTTAGAATACTTACCTAACCTAACCCACGAAATTCTCCTTTTAATTAAGAACGATTTAAATTAAAGCTTTCCTAAAATCTAAATCGTTTTAAAAGAAGTAATAGGGTTTTGAAAATTTAAAAAAAACGCAAACAATCTTTCAAAAACAAGAAAAAGATGATTTATTAACACATTTTCCCTAAACGTCTGTTATGTTTAACAAATGACTCGCTGCATCAATATATTCAATGAGGCTTTTTGTCCCATTGATGAATTGATTCCTAATATTTTGATGTCTTGTTTCAATGGCTCTGTACTTTTTCTTTTGCACTGGCGGATTTTGCCCAGCATTGGCCAACAACAACAAAACTTAAATAAAATATTAATAAAAGGTTAAAAAAAAGCATACGGTTTAGTTTTCTTATTGATGTTTGTTGCTGTGCTATTAATTCTTAATGTAATTTTAATAATAATAATAATTTAATGATTGACCCGGCACGAAGACGTCATTTACAATAAAAAACGAAATGATTTTTTTTTTAATTTTTTTTTTTTTTAAATGTGTTAACTATATTTCGTTCTTCTTATTAATTTTTAATTATGAATCCATAGGATCACAAACCAGATTGTTACAATATAATACATCAGTACACTAAAACAATTACATCGATGGTTCTATTATTTTTTTATCTTATTATTATTTCCCTGATTTTTCCCGGTATTTTAGTAGTAATTTAATATAGTTGTTATTTTTAGTATGATTTGCATCATAATTATTACACAAAACATAAGTACATTAACACATAATATATAATATTTATTAAATCATTTATGTTTCATTCATTTAAAATTCCATGATTTGCACAGTAGTCGTTAGCCTGATCATTATAGGCCCACGGTTTTCAAAAATTTTTGAACAAGTACCACCCCACAAGGACAGCAAACTGAAGTTTAATACCAAATAATCAATCAATCTAACTTTTTTTATCTGCTTCACAATACATCGTTATAATATTTCTGATTTGTTTGTTATTAAAAAAAAATTCATGAATGGCTTCTTCTAAATGTTTATTTTGCTACTTTTAACCATGGAAATAAATTACAATAAACAGATTTAATTTTAATATTTTTTAAAATAGATTCAATTTTTCACATGAGATACTATCAAAAATAAATTGCATAAAAATGAATTGATTATTAAACGATTCAATTTTTCAGGGAATCGCCTACCACTAAAAACCACTTAAAACAATTGGGTAATTATTCGTGAAAAACATTGCTTTAAGTACCATCACAGTTTGAAACCCTGGCTATGTTGTATTCAAGTTACTTGCGTATAGCCTTAGCCTCTCCTCAGGGCCTCGATAAAATATATTGGCGATAAAATTACCATATAATGGCGCCGGGGCGAAAGTGGAACGGGCAAAAATTTAAGGGGCGAAAGTGGAGGGGGCGAAAATGGGGGACACCCTTATAAGTAGCTTTTTGCTAAAACTAATAAGCGCATTGCCAAGCAGAATCTTATCATTCACCCCAGTCTTGGTTTGTTTTTTTTCTTTTCTGCTTCACTGAAAAAATCCTTTTTGTTTAGTTATATTTTTATTTGAAGGCTCTTTAACATGATTGGTTATGTTGAAATATTTTTCGCCCACTGTTTCACTGACTTTCAGTAAATTCTTAATAGCGCTGGTATGCTTTAACATGTCTGAAAGAATTGGCTGCTTTATTTCTTCACCAGCCGACCTGAGCAATCCTAGGACTTCCTCAAAAAATAATGCACTTAAATAATTGGTGCAGTGACAAAACATTTTCTGGGGAGGGGTGTGGCCAAGCTTATTTATATTTTCATTTATTTTTATAAGAAATTTCGAGATTTTTATTCCGCCATGTAATAAAAATGCCTGTTAAATGTATGTGAGTCGCAATTTACTTAACTTTTAAAATTACTGATTTTGATTGGCAAAATAGTTCGACTCGAACATTATTCCACTAATATATAAACAGCCAAAACTGTGGATAACAGGTTAGGTTAGGTTAGGGCACGTGTCCCAGGGCTGCACAGAGTCACCGCGTTGCAACAAGTGCGCGGGCGACCACCAGTCACGGGACTGCACAAATATAAAAGGTAAAGACCCTCCTAAGTGTATTCGATGTGAAGGCCAGCACACATCGAGTTATAGTAAATGTCCCAAATACCCACAAGTTAAAAGGAATAAAACTTCCAAAGTAACTGAGGGAAGATCTTTCGCATCGGTTGCTTCTGCTTCTATTGGTAAGGGAATCGCTGACCACGACGAATTGATTAAAATTCAAAGGTATCTGGGTAACCTAATAAATATGTTAAAGGATAGTGGCAAAGCGTTGCCGCAGACCACTCAAACTGAGACAAGAAAATAATCATGGATAGACAGCCCTACAAAGTTATAAATCAAGGTAAGCTACGTTGCACTATATGGAATGCGAGGGGCATCCCTCGCAAGTGTCATGAGTTCTACGATTTCCTCACAAGCTGGAACATCGATGTTGCCTTCCTGTGCGAAACCCATCTCAAACAGAGTAAGGCTTTCAACCTACCAGGGTATTATGTTTACCGGAAAGATAGGCCCCCTAAAAAAGCTTCAGATCCAGCTTCTGGTGGGGTAGCTATTGTTGTCAAAAAAGGTATTAACCACACTAAGATTGTCACACCTAAACTTGTCAATATGGAAGCAGTTTCCATTGTCATCAAAGATGCTGATGTTGGAGAGGTGAAGTTTACTTCCCTATACAACCCACCCAGGCACAAGTTAGACCCTCACGACTTAGATGAACTACTGTCTGGGCCCACTCCAGTCGTTATAGCGGGTGATTTGAATGCGAAACACCCACACTGGAACTCCAGGTGCACTAATCAAAGTGGTTTGGTACTTTATAGGTACATGGTAGATCAGATCGACACTTCGGTTATTGGCCCTCTTGAGGATACATACTACTGTGATCACTCACCCGCTAGTGACGTGCTCGACATTGCTGTTCTCAAGGGGTTTTTCAAACCCTACAATATTTTTACAGTGAATGCCTTGTCGTCTGATCACCTACCAGTTGCACTAAATTTTGAGGGGATAAATATTGACCTGAGAATAAATCTTCGTTGTAGGCAGGACTGGAAATTTTTTAGAGAATGACAGTAACATTCCCTATCAGGATCCCGTCACCAGCAGTGACATTGACGAAAATGTCAAAAAGGTCACTCACTCCATCAAGATGGCTACAAATGCTAGTGCTACTTCGGTGGATTGCAAGCGGCCAGACCACCTGGAACTTCCTCCCTCCATCAGGCAACTCATCCACGAAAAAAACCACTTCAGAAGACTTTGGCAGCGTACCAGATTTCTCCACTTCAAGACGAAGTACAACAGGCTATCCCGCAAGGTAAGTGATCAGATTAAGGATTTGAGGAATCAGAGATGGAACGACAAAGTTAAAAGTCTGTCCGTCCAGGATAACTCTCTCTGGAGTATGGTCAGGGCCCTTAAAAGCAAAAGAACTATTGTTCTTCCTCCTTTGCTTACAGAGGGTGGCGATTTCGTTAGCAATGACCAGGACAAAGCACAAATTATCGCCGATTCACTGAAGAGCCAATTCTCTACGCCCAAAGAGGATGATCTGGTCAATATTACTCGTGAAGTCAAAGACGTGTGTGATAGGTATGACCACACACAGCACGCTCTTGGCTCTCCTGATGTCATTGGCACCTCTGAGATATGGGACATCATAAAGCGCCTCAAAAGCAAAAAGGCAGCCGGCATCGACACCATTACCAACAGTGCTCTCAAGAATTTGCCTCCCAGTGTTATCTGCATCATCACCAAGGTCATGAATGACTGCTGGCTTAGCGGCCATTTCCCTAGTGCCTGGAAGGACTCAGTCATCATCACCATTCCTAAACCTGGACTGGATCCTGCTCTTCCCACTAGTTATAGGCCCATTAGCTTGTTGCCCATGCTTTCCAAGGTCTTTGAGCGCACTATACTCAAGAAGTTCAACGACTACTGCGAGGCAAACAACCTCATTCGTAGTGAGCAATTTGGCTTCCGTCCAGGCCACTCTTGTCAGCTTCAGTTATGGAGGCTCGTTGCTGATTTAAACGGTCCTCTCAACCTCTCTATGTTTGGTGGCCTCATTTTCCTCGATGTCCAAAAGGCCTTTGATCAAGTCTGGCATGATGGGCTCATTTACAAAATGATTACCTACGGGTTCCCTGACGACCTAATTGCTCTGGTTCGCTCCTTCCTGTCAAAGAGGACTTTTCGTGTTAAGGTTGGGGACTGCTTGTCTGAACCCTGCGATGTTAATGCTGGTGTACCCCAAGGCTCTGTCTTGGGGCCAGCATTATTCAACTTCTTTATCCATGACTTTCCCAAGTTTACAAAGTGTAATCTTTACTTATTTGCTGACGACGGGTCCATCATGACCTGGACACGAAACCCAGCACATGTCATCACTCGACTACAAAAAGCTTTACATCAGTGCGAGAGCTGGTTCACAAAGTGGCGATTAAAGCTGAATGTCAACAAGTGCAAGGTCATGTTTATCACTCGCAAATGCAAAAACCCTCCAAAGCCTCTCTTCTTATTTGGCAAGAAACTTGAGTGGGTAAAAAGCTACAAATATCTTGGTGTCATGATCGACTCCAAACTAAATTGGAACGACCAAGTCCAATACGCGCTCAACAAAGCAAAGAAAGCGAGGTTTAGTTTGATTGCACTTCTGGGGCGAAACAGCGCTCTTGGTGTGGATAACAAACTCTTGATATACAAGGTTGTGATTCGTACTATCTTACTTCATGGAATGCCTGCTTGGGCTTCTATTTGCAAGTCTAGGTGGAAGGATCTCCAGACCTTCCAAAATGTTGCTCTCCGGTCCATTGCCCAACTTGACAGAAGAGTTGCCAACAACCACTCTATCTATGAGGATCTGGGAATGACTCTCATAGGCACCTTTGTCCAGACTCTTATGAAGAACATGCTACCCAAGATGGAGAATCATGAAAACACCCTGGTTTCTGGTATCCTGGACCACCCACTCGCTGTTAAGGGTCCCCTCAGGTTTCGAAGACCCCGCCATGTCCTGGATGTCTGCTTTGATGACGTTAACAAGGCCGTCTTCCCCAACTATTGGATCTTCTAGATCCTGCTGATTTTTGGGGACTCTATTCGTCAATCCACAATCTGACTCGTCCCTTCTCGGGACTCATTCTCTGGAGGACTAAAGAGGTTCATCAGGCTTCTCTCCCAGTTCAGTGTACTTCCTCTGGTTTACTTTTTGGGCGAGCGTGCAAAGTGAGCTTGGCTCCTGGACCACTCGCGTCTTTCTTTTTCACTACACTGTTCGATTGTCGATTGTCGATTGGATAACAGGAGACGTAAAGGAGAGATCGAATCTCAGTGCGGTAAAGACCATGTCAGCACCGTGAATTACAGAAATAATTATCAATAATTGTTTGTAAGCGTCCATAGCGTGATTTTTTAAGTAAACAAACTAAAAAGAGTTAAATTCATTTAATGTCATTCATTTAACGTCTCTATTCATCTATTCGTGACTTCGCTTTAGAGCTACATACATTTTAATAAATAATAATAACCTTTACACATAGTGCATTAAATGAATTAAAATGACAAAGTAATATTTGGAAACTTTTTCTAGTTTGTTTACTTAAAAAAATATTGCTGTGGAAGCTTACAAACAATTAGGATTAGCATTAAAACATTAATGATTCGATCTCTCTTTAACGTCTCCTAAAACTACTTGGCATTTCTAATGATTACATCGCTCGTTTATCTGTTTTCCCAACATTCAGTACGCGCCACCGGGTGACGTCATGGATCTCCTCAGCCCCTAGCCGCCAGTTAGAGTATAGACAGGGTGCGTGTTTACAAACATTGCCTCACTTGGTTGCCTAGTCGTATTTCCGTTTCCGTAACAACTGCAACTTCCGGCGTTGACTGTAGCTAGCAGTCGCCATTACTCTCATCATTATTCACATCTTCTGGACTCTGAAACCATAAAACAGTACACGGAAAAACTATCGATAAATGGAGTTTTCTACCCAGAACCTTTCGATCCAGCTTTACGAGAACAATGAGGAAGAATGTATTACATTTCTCAAGCAAAACACCAGATGGCGAATTGTACTACCCATCCTAAAGCAGACATTTTTAATGTTACCTACGGGGAAAACGGGGGTTTTAATTGAAATTTTTTAAGTACGAGGGGAAACAATTCGGTTTTCAAAAATTTATTAAAATTCAATAATAAATGAAAATTGTTAAAAAAAATTGTTTTAAGTGCCAGATGGATTTTCTTATGAAAATTCGCATAAAAAGTACCGCTTTTTTAAACATCATTTTGATAAGCTACATAATTTATTAATTCCATAAAAGTGTTTAACCTGGCATTTTTTAATTTGAGAAAGCAATAGCTGTTGCAAATTGTTGAATTTTCACCTCTGTTAAAATTTTTATTACAAATTTATTTTAAAAATTCATTTTAATTAAAAATAAGAACTTGTGAAAAAATGATAGATATCAATAAAGACAGTGAGACATTTAATATTTTTAACATCACCATTTTTATTAATTCAGAGCAAAAAATTGTAGTTTCTCCCATAGGTTAACATTAAAAATTTGCTCCCTTAGGGTGGATAATACAATCTGCCATCTGGTGTCTTCTGATGTCTAAATTCTTCCCCATTATTTTCCTTGCGAGGAAAGCAATGACCTAGAAAAAACAATCCTGCGCTTGGCGCGGTTTGGAGTGAAGCCACCGGAAGTGTGCAATCCGCCATGTTGGGAGGGCAGAAGTAGAATATAAGCAATGCGGAGTAAGTAAAGTTTTGGCTTCTTTTCCTTATAAAATCGGGGAGTTTTAACGCTTTAATTACTGATATGATTATTAGGTTTATTTCCTTTTTTATATAGTTAAATAGAAGAATACTCCAGGTATTTAAGTGCAACGTTGGAATATTAATATTCACAAATTTATTGATGAGCAAATAAAAACAGTTGTAGCGATCACAGGAGTTATGTGGATGGATACAGCTGGCAGAGAGTGGAGGAAACAGCAGGAGTGATACAGTGAAGCACGCGAGGATTTGCTCACGAGCTACACTCTACTCACGCCTACTCCTCCATGCTCGCCGCTCGCTCATCAATACGAACTGAATTCCTATTGTTATTTTTTAATGTAGTTAGTAAATAGTTTGATAGTAGTAAATAAAACATGTTGTTATGAACATCATGTCTCATTTATTATCTCACCCGAGATACACGACAAGAGATAACACAGTTCTGGTTACACGTGTTCTGATTTTGATTTCTGTTTCTTTATCAGAGAGTTTATTACACAAGTGGTTCATTCTTATATTACTGTAACTCTTAGAAATTAATTTTATTAGTCTAAAAATATGATTATTAGTGGGGGAAAAATCGTAAAGATGCTCATCCAGACTACTGATAAATGGCTTCTGGGTAACTTCGTGAAAAACACAAGAAGAAATAATTTCTGCAACACTTCTTGCTTGTGGAAGCCTGTTGTTATTTGCTGCCATCATCCTTCGAAAGCATCTTTCCGTGGTGGTCTAAAACATCCAAGCCAAGATGTGATGGATATTTATGAAGCCACGGAAAGATACTTTCGAAGGATGATGGCAGCAAACAACAACAGGCTTCCATTGAAAATTGTGAAAAGCATACTTTGAGTACGCTTGGAGTATTCTTCTATTTAACTTCAAAAAAAATGTATATAATGTACATGTTCTTCTATTTGTACATAAAAAAAGGAAATAAACCTAATAATCATATCAGTAATTAAAATGTTAAAACTCCCCGATTTTATAAGGAGAAGAAGCCAAAAACTTACTTACTCCACATTGCTTATATTCTACTTCTGCCCTCCCAACATGGCGGCGCTGCGACTTCCGGTGGCCTCACCTCGCCAAGCGCAGTCCAGTTGTTTTTTCTAGGTCATTGGAGGAAAGGTGACCGAAGCAAAGCTTAGGTTGTCAACGGGAGCGTTATTAAGGGTTATTATTTTTTACTTCATCTACTAATTAGATATGGGAGTTTAAAAGCAAAGTACTTATAATTGTACTTTTAATTCGTCATAAATTGAGTGAAAAT
Organism: Rhysida immarginata; assembly: GCA_023313115.1. Taxonomy (NCBI): domain Eukaryota; kingdom Metazoa; phylum Arthropoda; class Chilopoda; order Scolopendromorpha; family Scolopendridae; genus Rhysida; species Rhysida immarginata. The sequence goes on along the minus strand of JAHWFO010057518.1, from coordinate 1,921 downwards.
AAATATAAGGACTCTAAATTTAATTTTAATATATTTGGATCATATGATCGTGTTTTTACAACTACAAGCCTCCAAAATTTGTTGTATTTTCAATACTTGAAATTATATTGAATTTTTATTATCTATTTATTTCCAACTTTAGAAATTTGTTTAAGTTTATAACTAATCGATGTCACGATACTATAATAAAACATCACCGAATTGAGTTACACTCACCTGAAATGAAGTGGCGACTACATAACATACTGTCACGAGTGGGTTCCAAATTTTTGCGGTTGACTGCGGCAATCCATGCATTTTCTTTTTTGCTCAATAACCTTTGGAAATCGATGTAACCTTACTTGGCTCACAAAACTTGCTTTTTGTGCATTGATTGAGCATCCAGGAGCAACACAATACGGCATTTTTGTTAAGTTAAATCGTTCTTCCCGTCTTAGACAGTTCTATGGCCGGAAGTCAGCAAAGGCAGGGGCAATGGCAGTGAAGTCGTGCATGCGCATTACGACTTCCTGCGCACCCCGTCTATACTTTCTCTATGATGTCCCTACCTTTTGAGCGCGATAAAGTGAACGCTTCCATTTCACCTTACAGTGTGAGAGCTCTACAATCTTAGCAAAGATTGGACCACAATTGCAGCTCACAAGGTAACTATTTGATCTTGTCACTAGCAGGTGGTGCTCAAATTTTGAGGGTAAATGTAGGAAGGGGAGGTGGCTGCACATTCGCCGTTTGAGCGCCAGTCACTGTTGTAAACACAAGTTATAGCCGTTTTTAGTTCGACCGTTGAAGATGTATAAGCGCCACTTTAGTGTAAATAATAGATTACCATGTTCTTTCACTTGGAACCAGGTGAGCACAAGCACTTTAGAGCTGGTAGAGCTTTTTCGAGGCCTCATCAGTACGAGGGGTGCGAGAGCTGCCGAAATTTAAGTATTCTGATTATTATTTTTCAAAATGAATTTCGCGCTATAACTTGTGAACTATATGCTAGCTGCACCTCACATCTTTATGGTAGATTCCCTTAATGTGCTTTATTCATGTACCAAATTTCATTGTCTTCCGGCATTCATAAGGTCTCATAATTTCCTTGTCAGTCTCTTTCATTAGATTACATAAATTTAATTTGTTTAAATCTGTTATCTTACAAAAGTGAGTCGTTAATTCTGAATAATCCTGTATGCGTTTGAAACTCCGAATACAAATAAATTACTTGTAAGGTGAAAAGGCTTTTAAATCACATAAAACCCCTGGCAAAATGTTTTCGAACACGAACAGTATAACCAATTTACAACCAAAACAGTTTTTATTTCATATCATTAATTCAACAGAATAAAATAAAATAAGCATTGCATAATTCAGGTGCCCAGTATGGCTTATGAAAATTATTATAACATAATCATGTTGTAAATAAATTAGAAAAGAAGCATACAAAAATGTAACATATTGGAAAAAATCTATGCGAACATGGATAATGCTTGGGTAAAAATTTTGCGAACATCAAAGTTAGATTAAATAAAATTAGAAAAATTATATTTGGTTGATCTTCATTTTGCTTTGATCAGTGACTTAATACCTGTTGGTACACTTAGAATAAGTTCTTGATAATATTAAGCATCAGTTTCGTCCAACTCTTAAAAATGCAGCCTTTAGTTCAGTTGTTAGTATTCTTCCTGTTGACGAGGTTTAAATTTTATTTTACACCATGTGTTTTCAATTGGGTTTGACGCTTCAGTAATTGAGGCTCACTTCGTTTAACATTATGTGGGAATTCTTACAAATTAAAGAACTTTTATTTTTTTTAAATGTATGAGGAGAATAGAATCGACAGTTTAAACAGAACAATTGGGTTATTCCACGTCAATTCAGGCAGAAATTTTATAAACTAAACAGGTGGTGGCCTTACAGTATAACAGAGGGACAT
>JAHWFO010057509.1:45518-65138 GCA_023313115.1 Rhysida immarginata | reverse complement strand
AATATCGAATTTTATATTTCTAGGAGATTTTCTGGCGGCATTCCTTTACACAGGACGTGTATGAACCTCCAGAGACAAGGTAGAAAGCATCCAGTCTTCATTTTCTTTTGTAAGTTTTTGGTTTTGTTGGTTCTTTTGATTTCTCCCGTGTCGGGGTTAGGCTTAAGCTAAGTCCCTGGCAACCCAGCACCTCGTCAACAGGATGTCAGCGTCCGTGGGGCCTGACTATCCTAAATTTGTTTTACTCACTCCACAAAGCAATGTCTGTCCCATTGCTTTGATTTTAAAGTTCTATGGCGCCGTCAGCGGGGGGTAGTTTCACTATGGTATTGCGATATGCTGATGATGTTGTAGTGCTTTGGCGACGAGATTTTTTCTTGCGTGGAGAATTCAGGATAAAATGTGATCCGGTTGGTGGACGCTTAATTAGTTCTTTTTGTGCGTGGATTAGCTCCTTCTACTCCGCTGTTCTTGGTTGAAAAAGCAATGAATGAATTTGGAAACGTTGTTGAATCAGCCATAGTGCTTTTTGAAAATGCACCTAAAGTTAATACGGCCGTTTACCGGTTTAAGGTTCAAGTCACTAGGACCATATCTATCTTCATCGTTGTATGGGGATACGGGGGCTTTTTATATTACCCTGGTATGATCCGTAAGTGTTTTAGGTGTGGGTCGGGGGACCACCTAATACCGTCATGTAATCGTTTTGGTCACACGTCTGGAAATTGCCCCACGGTTATAGCTCCGTCGCGTCCGTCGGTGCAAACTTCTTTTTCCGCAGTTGTTGCCGGTTCCTCTGTAGACGCAAACTATAGGCAAGGCTTGGTCACTGACCCCCAAGGGGATACGGTTGAATTGGGCGGGTGATGGAACTGTACTGGATGATGTAAATTTTTCTAGCGATGAGGACATGAGCATGGAAGAAGGTATCGATGCGCAGCTTAATCGACCGCGTGAGTTAGGGGGTGACTCACCAGTGGAGGATAGTGAGCCCGCCAAACGGAGGGTAGCAGATCCCTGATGCTTGGATGGATGCTGCTGATCGAGTTAATCTTAATGATTAAGATTTTCCTTCTCTATCGGACCCAGTAGATAAAACACGGGACTTTTATGCTTATGTCGACGCAGAGATATCCATTATAGGCAACAAAGGGAACAGTACTACATCAGCTTTGGACGAGTTCATAAATGAGTTAGGGTCGTCCATGTTAACCACTTCTATCAGTTCTGATGGGATCTCTCCTGTTCCAAATATATGTAAACCATCGGATGGGACGATTTTAAACCTAATTCCCTCACTCCACTCAACCCTAGTTTAAATGCCCTAATCCCCACGCCCGCTCGTTCGAAGGTCGATCCTCCTCCCAGTTGAGCACGCGGGCAGCATCGAAGGCGTTTCAAGTTGCGATGTAGAAGGGATCTTCGGTTGTCGTCAGGCGAGCGGATGATATGGGCGGAGGTTCCGGTCGAGGAAGTGGGGAGATGGAACCTAAACAGGTTGTCGGCTAGTGAACGAAACTTATTCAAGAAGTATTTGAGTTTGGGGAGGTTGAACAGAGAAGCCACGTGACTGATTTCTTGTTTCCTTTTTCGGGTTTAGTTTTGTTTGTACATATGTAACCCTTTTCTCTGTCCATGGCGTTTTTATCTAATAATTGCAATTCCTTATTGTCTTTTAAATGGTAGCGGGTCGTTGCCTCGTTTGTTCGAGATCTCTTTGTAGACATCGTCTTATTGCAGTAATTGCACATTACGAATATCTCCTCGTTTTCTGTTTTTCTAAAGCTTTTTCCAGCAAGTAGATTTGTCTGTAGCCCTTTCTCCAACAAAAGTTGTGGGGTGGGAATTTTGCTCTTGAATTCGGCCTTCACCATGGATTTAGAAGGGCGTATTGTGTGGGTGGACGTGAAGTGGAATGATACCCCCCTACGAGTTTTTTTCATCTATACTCCATGTCAACACAGCCATAAGAAGACCTTTTCTTACATCTCTGGCCTCTTTTATGTCGACATCTAGAGACATCATCATGGGGGATGATTTCAACGTTCCCCTTGACAGGACCTCTTCGCGGGATTGGCGTGGGAAAAAGTTCCTTCAAGATTTTATGAACCACCACAATTTATGGAACAATTTATGGGAGGCGCAGAAATGCTCCCTGTCAAAGTTGTCAGCTGGGATCGTAAGGCTTACAAGAAATATTTGAATTCGGAATGTCTCTCTAGGGGGAGTTCTTAACGTATAATTATTTGTAATGGTGGATGTTTGTTTGATAAGTTGGATGTATTCTTTCTTCATTTAATTTTATTTATGGCCTTTTTGTCTATAAACGTGAATTCTTTGCTTTCTTTAAGAGTCTATCTGCAGATGTTGTTCTTCTCCAGGAGTTGCACGTAATGAATGAGATGTCCTTGTCAGCCTTTTTTGAAATCTTTTCCGAGGGCAAAGTTTATTTGTAGCCCTTTTACGAATCGTAGTTGTGGGGTTGGGATCTTGATCCTTAATCCGGCAATTACTGTTGATACCTCGTTTGTCGACGTCGAGGGGCGTATTACATGAATTGATATCAAATGGAAAGGGAAAGCGATGAGGGTTTTTTCTGTTTATGCTCCTTGCCAGTTCACCCAAAAAAAAACATTTCTTAATACGCCTGGGTTCCTTTATGGGCACTCCTAGAGAGATAATCATGAGTGGGGATTTTAATATCTCCCTGGATCGAACATCTACTCGTGATCACAAATGTAAACCGTTTTTACAGGATTTTATCGCAAGATATTCTCTTGTAGGTATGTGGAAGCTCCGTTAAGCCTCTATTTCAGGCTTTACTTGTTTTTCTGGGAATTCAAGTAGCAGAATCGATTTATTTCTTTGCAGCTCTTCTTTGGTAACATCTCTCAAATCTGTAACAATTCAACCGAATTGTTTTTCGGACCATTGGGGACTGCTTCTGAAGCTAACTTTGCATGATAGATCTACTAGAGGGAGGATATGGTGGAAGGTTGGTTGGTTGGTTGGTTGGTTGGAATTTTAGGGCGTCGGCTACTATGGCCATTTTGCGCCCGACAGAAAGTTTAAAAACCCACAGTTTATGGGCCAAAAGTTTAAAAATTCAGATGGAGAAAAAAAACAAAACATGAAAACGTGAATGACAAAGATGGAAAAACAATAAAAATTATGACTATGAGATTTTAAAAACCCTAATAAATTTTAAAAACCGACATTTTCCTCCAGGGTTCTCCCATAATAAGAAATATTTGTATAGGTTCTGTGTAAATCATTAGTGTGTAAAGGGCACTAACTGACTAAAAAATAGATGATTAAACTCCATTTTCTTATGAGATGTCCCCTAATAAAAACTGATGAATATGATTAGTGTGTATATGGCACTAAATGAAACCTATACTTAATGATCAAATTTATATAATGCAAAAGCAATAAAAAGATGATTATATGAATTTAAAAACATGAATAACTTTTAAAAAAGGAAAAACTTTTTTAAAAATTATGGAGTTGTTCCCCAACAAAAAATCTAAGGAATGATTCAGCCCTAATGAGCGTCCTAGCTTACTGTGTAAAGGGCACTGGATTAAAATATGCTTAATAGTTAGCATTGCTCCACAAGAACACAATGGAGCTGGTTCTTTTTTTAATAAATGGATGTGCGTAAGACGGCTGTGACCAATCCAAAGCCGAGTAAGAACAACATCTTCCCGCCTATTTGTTAGACAAGGTAATGACCACGGTGTGATGGAACGCTTGACTTCAAAAAGTTTATTAGCTGGGTTAAGAGGCCAAGACTCCTGCCAAGAAGATTTGAGTTTCTTGGAAATCACCGGGTGGAAATGCTCGGGGATTGACAGCAATTCCGAGATCGGTACCTGAGTAATAGCGTGTTTTGCCGCCTTATCGACCCGTTCATTTTTCTGGATACCCATATGACTATGGAAAGACAAAATGAATTCTGGTACGTTGGGAATCCAAAAAATAGAGGTATTCCTGGATTCTTTTGACAAAAGGCTTTTCAGAATTGAAAGATTCCAACGATTGCAAAGCGCTCAGAGAATCAGAGAATATCTAGATGTTGGAATTTGGATATTGAAAACAGAACTCTAACGCTTTGGCTAACGCAACCAATTCCACTAAGAAGATGGAAAACTCGTTTGGCAAATGATAGGAGAATATAGTATTATCTATAAGGAATGCACAGCCAACCCCGTCCTCTGATTTGGACCCATCTGTATATATGTGGAAGCCATCAGGAAGGGTTTCTAAAAAAACCTTAAAAAGTGCGTTAATTTCGGCTTCCAAAAAATTTGATTTTTTCCCACCGAATAAATTGTAATTTACATCTGGTTGGGGAAGAATCCACTGAGGGACATCTCTGACCTCTCGGCTATGCATGGCTGGAAATGAGAGGTTCAGGCTCTCCAGAAGATTCTGGAACCAATTGTTGATGCTTCTATAAGAGTGATGGGGAGGGATTCTAGGTTTACCAAATAGACAGGCAAAAGCTGGGTGCTGACTTTCACCATATATGCGAAGAGCATATTTCAGGAGGAGTTTGGCTCTTCTTAACCATAACGGGGGTTCAGAAGCATCTACATAAAGGCTCTCTACCGGACTTGTTCGGAACGCTCCTATAGCAATTCTTATGCCTAGATTGTGAACGGGGTCTAACAGCTTCAAAGTACTTTTGGAAGCAGATGCATACACAATACTTCCGTAGTCCAATTTAGATCTAACAAGAGAGCCGTATAAAAAAAGAAGCATCTTCCTATCCGCACCCCATTTGGTAGCGGAAATGGAGCGCAAAACATTCATGGCTTGTAAGCATCTCGCTTTTAAATTAAGAATATGTGGTAGCCATGATAATTTTCTATCAATTGTCAGACCCAAGAATTTATGTGAGTCCACCACTGAAATAGGGGATCCATAAAGTGTAAGGTCTGGGTCTGGATGGAGACCTCTCAAAAAACAAAAGTGAACGGCCCTTGTTTTTTGGGGTGAAAATTTAAATCCTACTTCGTTGCTCCTGGTTACAAGCTTGTTGACGGTCAGTTGCAGTTGACGCTCAATAAAGAACATTGAGGACGCTCGACAGTAGATGGCAATATCGTCAACGTACAGGGAATAGTTCACAGTAGATGGAAGTTGTAAACAAGCCTCATTAATAGCAATGAGGAAAAGGAAAGGACTCAGCACACATCCCTGTGGGACACTATTATCCTGTGTAAAAGGGTCTGAGTGTGTTGACCCAACGCGAACTCGGAATGTTCTATTCGCCATGAAATTAGACAGGAAAGAGGGAAGGTGTCCTGTAAGGCCGTATTTATGCAAAAGTATTGCTATTCCATGCCTCCAAGTTGTATCGTAGGCTTTTTCCAGATCGAAGAAAACCCCTACAACATGTTGTCTATGTCTCTGCGCTAGATGAATCTCATGCTCCAACCGAAGAAGCTGATCAACAGTTGAGCGGGATTTGTGGAAACCGCACTGAAACCTAGACAGCAGGTGGTTTTTTTCCAGGTACCACATAAATCGGACAGAGACCATCCTTTCCAAGACTTTGCATAGACAGCTGGTTAGCGCAATTGGTCGATAGTTTGAAGCACAAGAGTGATCTTTATTTGGTTTGGGAATAGCAATAACAATTGCTTCTCTCCACAAAGTTGGAATCTCTCCTAATGACCAAATGTAGTTATATAAAGAGAGAAGATGAGCATAAGCTTCCCTCGTGAGATGTTTCAGGAAAGCGTATAAGATTCCATCTGGGCCTGGTGCAGAATCTCTGGAACAACGAAGAGCAAAATGCAGTTCCCGCGAAGTAAACGGGAGATTATATTTCTCGAGGTGTCGAGATTTAAAGTTTATAACATGCGATTCTTCAATACGTTTTTGTCTTTGAAAGGAGGCTGAGTCATGTTTTATTTGTGAAACCTCAGCAAATGTCCTTCCGAGGATATTAGCTACCTCCTTCGGGTGAAAGTGTGTATGCCCATTTTCAGTGAGAGAAGGGAGTTTATCCGGGAGTCTTTTTCTATTTATTTTCCTAATCATGTTCCATACAGTTTGAAGAGGGGTGTTCCTATTAATGGAGGAAATATAATCCCTCCAACAGAGTTTCTTATTTGTGGAAATGATTAGTTTACAACTGGCCCTTTTCTGTTTATAAATGATAAGATTCTCGAGAGTTGGTTGTGCGGAGAAAATGCGGAGAGCTCTCTTTCGTTCTCGAACCGCTAGGGCACATTCTTCATTCCACCATGGCACTGGTATTTTCGTGGAAGAGGATCGACATTTTGGAACGGATTGTTGTGCCGCATGGAGGATGCGGGAATTGAAATCCTCTACAGCCTCATCTACAGACGGAAAGGGTGTTTTATTCTTAAACTGTAGATGGGATTGGAAGACCTGCCAGTTTGCTTTATTCAATTTCCAACGTGGTAGAGGGTTGGGAAAAGTAGAAGAGCTCAGGGAAATATTTATCGGGAAATGGTCACTGCCATGTAAATCTGAGAATACGCTCCAGGCTAAGTTAGGTGTAAAAGATGAAGAGGATATAGATAGATCGATGCATGACAGAGAGCCGTTGGCTGAGTGGAGGAATGTTGGAGAGCCATCGTTTAACAAATTGATGTTAAAAGCATTCAAAACTTTTTATATCATACTAGCTGTTTACCCGGCGTTGCTCGGGCTGTTTTTATGAAATGTTGCAATTTCTGTGTGTGAATATTCAGAAAAAGAACACATGTAAAAAGATCAGAATTTATATAGAAAAAATACATGTTTTAGGTTTATTAAAGGGTCGTATTTGGAGACGCTATGCATTGGGAGCTATTTAAAAGAAATCTTTTTGAATTTTCAACATGAAATTTTAGTATTTAAATTGAAAGCTGTTTTCGTTGATCGAACTCAAATTCGAAGAAATTTTGATTTATCTGAAAGTTAATACATAGCCAAAATGAAAAACGTTTAGGATTAATAATCCATTAAGAAATGACATAACCAATTACCGAAAGGCTAAACTACACCATTCGCGAAACCATACTTTTCAACTGCCCTATTCAAATTTCTAATGGACCATAATGATACCATTAAACGACGTACCTTTGAACTATCATTAACTTTATGTTGTATTCATTATTACACATCTTTCCAAGTTGTCTGGTATATTGCATGCCATATCTTAGCTTTGAAAGTTCCAATGAACCAAAATGGTTCTACTAAACCTGGTGCCTTCGAACCAAATTCGACTATCTTTAATTTTACGTTGTATTCAACATTAGACATCAATCCAAGATTTTTGATATATTACATGCCATACCTTAGCATTGAAACTTCCAATTAACCATAATGGTTCCACTAAACCAGATGCTTTGGAACCAACTTCTACTATCATTAATTTAAAGTTGTAGTCATTCATTCCGCATCATTCCAAGTTGTTTCATATATTAAATGCCGTATCTTAGCATTAAAAGTTTTCAATGGACCAAAATGATACCATTAAACCACGTTTGAACAAATTTGAATTATCATTAATTTTACGTTGTATTCATCTTTACACATCATTTCAAGTTGGAAATGACCATAGCAGTTAAAAAGGACGTTAATACCAAACAAAACAAACCAACAAACCAATCAAGTTGGTTGATATAGTACATGCAATATTTTAGAATTGAAAGTTCCAATAAACCATAATGGTTCCACTAAACCAGGTGCCTTTGATCCAATTTCGACTTTCATTAAATTTACACATCATACATGACACATCATTCCAAGTTGTTGATATACAGGGTGGAGAACATAACTTCCTGATTTCAAAACGCAACAAAACCCATTTTGTTTTATATATTTTATTTATAATTTAGGTAGATATTTAAAGTTTTGTTTTAGACAGTCTTGAAAATCATATGAGGTAGATGATGCCCTCCCTGGTCCATACATTGAATAAGCCGATTTCTGGCGTTGCTCATTGCATGGGGTCTTCGGCAATTTCTGTCCGGTTGTTGGCTTTCAGGTCTTGCATGGTCCTTGGACGGTTAACATAACCGCGGCATTGCAAAAAAATGAACCATAAAAACCGCAAGGGGTCAAATAGGGGAAGCGGGTTGGCCATTCCAAATCGCCCCTTAATGAGATGAGGTACTCCGGGAAGTGTTCCATCAAAATAGCCATTGATGCCTTTGAAGTGTGAGCCGCAGCTACGTCCTGTTGGAACCATATGTCCTCTAAGTTCAATTCATGAAGTCGTGGGAAAAAATTTCCTCCAACATGTTCACATATTGATCTGAATTCACTGTCACTGTTATCTCATTTTCTTCGACAAACCAGGACAATTAACCCCAGCTGAGGAAATTGCACACACCACTGTGACTTTAGATGAATGCAAAGGCGTTTGATGCAATTCTCGGGGGTTGTTGTCGGTCCAGTAGCGCATGTTCTGTTTGTTGACTCATCCAGTTAAGTTAAAATCAGCTTCATCACTGAAAAAAACAATTGTGTCCTCAGGAATGTTTTTGAGAAGTACCTCACATGATTTCCCCTGGAAATTGAAGTCACATTCGGAGAGTTCCTGCACAATCGCCAGCTTGTAACGATGGTAATGAAGGTCATCGTAAAGAATTCTCCTCATTGAACGATCGGAAAGTCCAAGGGCAAACGCATGTTTGCGCGCAGAATGCCGTGGGGATCGCAAGATTGAAGCTCTCACTGCCTCAATGTTCACACGTGATCTGATTGGCCGAGGGAATCCAGATCTTCGGCTTGTCGTACTCGATGTTTGTCTGAACGTAATGACCCATGTAACAACTGATTTTCGGTCCGGAACACGGCCCAACGGGGTGTACTGAATCACCGTCGAAAGGCGCGCTGGGTTGCCATCACAGATGAACCGTTCGAAAAGCCGGCCTCGACAGCAAACGCTCGCACTTCACTGTTCCGACGCATCATGGTGACTGAACTGGAAGAGAACAAAACTTTAGAACTACGCCTGTGGAATGAAACCACTCCTGTCCCGCTACAGCCACTACAGACTGAATTGCGCAGATTTCAAAAAAGGAAGTTACATTGCCCCACCCTGTATTACATGCACCAGGTGCTTTTGAACCAATTTTAACTATCAAGAATTTTGCGTTATATTAATTTATAACACATCATTCCAAGGTGTTTGGTATATTACATGCAATAGTTTAGAATTGAATGCTCCAATTAACCATAATGGTTCCACTAATCCAGGTGCCGTTAAAACAATTTCAGCTATCATTAATTTTACGTTATATTCATTTATGACACGTCATTCCAAGTTGTTTGGGATATAAGATGTCATATCTTAGCATTGAAAGTTTCGGTGGACCATAATGATACCATTAAACCACGTACCATTGAACCAATTTGGAATATCATTACTTTACGTTATAATAATTCTGACACATCATTCCAAGTTGTTTGACATATTACATGTCATTTCTTATCATTGAACATTCCAATGAATCATTATGGTTCCACTAAAACGGGCGCCTTTGATCCTATATCGACTGTCAATAATCTGACTTTATATTCATTCATGACAGATCATTCCAAGTCGTTTGATATAAAAATGCCATATCTTAGCATTTAAATTTCCAGTGAACCATAATGGTAGCATTAAAGCAGGTGCCTTCGAACCAATTCGACTAACATTAATTTTACGTTGTAGTCATTCATTACACACCATTCCAAGTTGTTTCATGTATAACTTGCCATATCTCAGCATTGAATGTCCCAATGAACCATAATGGTTCCACTGAACCAGCTGCCTTTAAAACAGTATCAACTATCATTAATTTTACGTTGTATTCATTTATGACACGTCATTCCAAGTTGTTTGATATAAAACATGTTATATCTTAGCACTGAAACTTCCAATGAACCATAATGATACCATTAAACCACGTAGCATTGAACCAATTTGGATTATCATTAAGTTATATAAATTCATGACGCGGCATTCGAAGTCTTTTGTTATATTACATGCCACATATTAGCATAGAAAGTTTCAGTGAACCACAATGGTTACACAATTTAGACTATCAATAATTTTTATTTATATTCATTCATGACACGTCATTCCAAGTTGTTTGATCAAAAAGTATGGTAACATGGCCGATATCTCGGAAATTAAGCATTGTACGAAAAAATGTCCAGAATCAATTGTGAGTTATTTCGTGGGGGAAATTCATTAGTTGGGGGGGGCGGGGCTACTTTGAAATCTTAAACAGTAGCCCCTATTTTTAATCTTATGTTCAGATTGTACACAGTTTTCGAGAAATGTTTTATTCTTGGTGTTATTTCAATTGATCCAACCGTTTAGGAGATAGAGGCCCTGAAAGTGTAGAACTTTTAAAGTTTTCAACCCAATTTTATCGATGAAGGCAGAAAGATAGAGAGTGTGTCTTACAAACATTCCTATTCTAATTTTTCATGTGTTTAAGAATCCGAAGTCAGAATTTCAAAAATACAATATTTATCAATAAATATTTACATACTCTGCCTCCATAAGACTGCTGCCCCCAAGACTTTGCTTGTGCACTAAAACATTTGAATTTCTGAAATTTGATTTCGGATTCTTAAAGACCTTCAAAAAGTAGAATAGGAATGTCTTCAAGACCCGCTCTCTATCTCTTTGTCTTCATTGATAAAATTGGGTTCAAAACTTTAAAAGTCCCAATACGCAGAACGATTATACGCAGTAGGAAAGTTCGGACCAAAAATCGATAACTTTTTTGTTATTAAAGAATGAGTGTTAAATCAATAATAAGTGTTCTAATTCACTCCCTCTGGCATGAATGCATGCTTCACAACGTCGCCGCATGGACTGACGTAAAAAGTTCAAAACTTCCTTTCTTCGCGAATCTGGTCCGCAGCTATGGCGATTCCGGCTACCAGCTCTTCATCGGATCCCACTTGTGTCTCGTATACCAATGTCTTTAAGTGTCTCCGCAGATTCCAAACAACAACTGTTTCCTGCAGGTAGGATTTCAACATTTTTTATCTCAAAAACATTGCCCCAGAGAAAAAAATGAAAGAAGTAAATGTTGCTTAGATTTATCCCTCTATCACCTAGAAGCCGAAAGAAATATACCTGCCGAATTTCAAGTTTGTAGGCTTCATAGTTCTGGAGATTTCGTAATGAATGAATGAATGAGTGAGTGTATACATTTTTCGCTCTTTTCCCCCTGCAAAAATCCTCGTCGTCCTCGGCCGGGATCGAAGCCACATCTACGGGCATCAGAGCAACACTATCTGGACAGAAAGCCTGATAACGGAAACGTCATACACTGTTACATCATCATTAGTCGTCCATTGTTAATCCTATTTCTACCAATAATAAGCCCTAAATTTGGTCGATTAATGATAATGTAACAATGTATGACGTTTCCGTTATCAGGCCTTCTGTCTAGGAAGTGTTGATCAGAGGAGATCACGCAACCACTGAGCCATCAAGGCCAATAAGGAAAAGTAGAATTGTCTGCTAAACAGAGAGTAATGCCCACGCAATTGGCCAGAGAGCGCCAGTGAAAAAAAAAATCACGCTTTAAACAATGGAGTTTCCCATCCTGTATTTCTTCATCCTGTATTTCTTCATCCAATGCCTATTGTTGTAGAAACTTTACTCTGCATTGTAGGAGATCACATACATTGGGCGAAGTCAAAAATGCAAATACCGAATTGGGTTGGTGAAGCAATGATTATTGCTCGATTGTTAACGTATTCTTGACTGTCGTAGCAACAATGGCTTTCCTCACTAACTCAACTCGGTGTTAGCATTTTTGACATCGCCAATTGTTGGTTCGGGCATATCGTAGGATCGTGTCAGGCAGACAGATCAAGCAAAATATTATTTTTACCCTTTCCCCTTTGGGCCAACCTGACACTCGGCACATGTAATCCTTACCCTGAACCTATCGAATATCTGGTGCAAGTATGAGCTCAAAAGGATAAGTGGTTCAAAAGTTTTGAGAACATTTACAGACGCACCCTGAATTTTTATATAGACCTTTCCATTGAAACCGAAACTGGAGTAACTGCGCAGAAGCAGGACAGCAAAATACTTGCGTTTCCTACCTTGAAATGTGCAAACAATACTACACATCCGGAGGAAAACGGAAGTTTTTTTGCTGTCCTGCTTCTGCGCAGTTAGTCCAGTTTCAGTTTCAAGGAAAAGATAAACTTTGGCGCCATCTCTTGAGTAAACAAACAAACATAAACCAAGATATATGATTTTTACCCCTTCCCTCCCTACTTTAAGGACATGTAAACCTTACTCTGGACCTAAGGAATATATGCTGCAAATATTGGCTCAATCGGATAAGTGGTTCAAAAGTTTTTAGAACATTTACAGACGCACCCTGAGCCTGAATTTTTATATATAAAGAATATCCTCTTTCAGAGAGCTTTATAGACCCCCAAATGGGGTTATGGGCGTTAAAATCCCCCAGAACTAGAAAGGGGCTTGGAAGTTCACACAGTAGAGATGACAAAGGTGTTTCATCCGTATATTGATCCGGAGGTAGATACAGTGAACAAACAGTTAGAGGTGAGAGGTCTTTGAATAACACTCTAACTGCTACTGCCTGGAGATTCGATGTTAAATTAATGGTAGTAAAAGGCAAAGATCTTTGAAGTAAGATGGCAACACCGCCACATGCTTTATTTACCATTGTATAGTCCTTCCTTATAAAATTAAACCCTTTTAGGGTCGGATACTGGGATGGCAAGAGAAACGTTTCTTGCAAAGCCAATAAGGAGAAGGAGAACTTATTGACTAAAAGCTTCAGGTCTTCTAAGCGACAAAAGAATCCATTAAGGTTCCATTGTAACAGTGCCATGATAGAGGTTTTAAGATGAAAGTTTAAACTCCCGGGATAACTCCATCTCCTCAGTAGGAGACACGTCCAAGTTTAAAGGGAAGTCTGGCCCTCCCCCCAGAACTGGAGAATTTGGAGTAGAAACTACTATAGGTTTTTTGGAGGGGTCAGAGGAAGGTGACACCTCTGACGAGCGTTTCTTACCCTCTTCCCTTTCCGAAATTTTTGGAGGAGTTCCAGGTGGTGTAACTGATTTCGAAGTCCGACTAGTGCTAGCAGATGGTCCTGTGGAGGTGGAAGTTCCACAAGAAAAGTCTGCGATACTCAAGTCAGTCATTGTTCCAACAGACATAATAGAAGGACGACTCTTAACCACTGCTGCATAGTTCTGGACTTCATTTTGTTGTACCAGCCTATGCGCTTCCGGAAAAGACAGATTCCCTTGAAAGGGCAGAATGGGCTCCCTTGCAGTTACAACACCGTAACTCGTTAGATTGGTTGGTTGGGTTGGGTTTTAGGGCACGCCAACTACTAAGGTCATTTTGCGCCCAATTCTGACCTAAGACGCCACGCACGACTAAAAATATAAATAGCCAATAATTAAAGGGTAGTAAAATCATGACCGTTAAAATATGATATGAAGTTCTAAGAATAATATAAAAATCTCAGCAGGCTAAAACAAAAGTAAAATTGGTAAAAATATACTACAACACTGTTGTGACACATAATAGTAACTCGTTAGAACAATCTTCCATCTCATGTCCAGGCAGGCCACACTTACAACAGACTGCATTAAAATGACAGTTTGTTCTCGTGTGGCCGTACTTCTGACATTGGAAGCATCGCAACGGGTTGGGGATAAAGGGTCTCACGTGACATTGGATATAGCCGACATAGATGGTATCTGGCAAAACTGTTCCCTCAATGAAGGAATTTGTAGAATGAGGAACACCATTCCTCCTTGAAGCGATCCGGCGAATGTCAACAACAAATTGATCATCCAATTCGGCAATGATTTCCTCATCCTCTATTCCTTCCAGATCCTGGCACGTGAAAACACCTTTTTTATAGTTCAAAGTTGCATGGGGAGAAACCGAAATGGCTTTCCCTGCAAACTTTTTCAAGGATAGCAGGGTGGTGGCTTGCCTATCCTTAACAACCTCGATCAATAGATTGCCATTAAAGAGTCTCTTGACATGTTTCGTATCCCCAACGAGGCGTTTGAGTTCTTTAGAAATTAAAAAGTGGGAGATGGTCTTAAACGACTCCCCACTTGCCAATTTCATCCTCAAAAACTTCGGATTTATTGGCGGTCTTCTACTAGGTCTCCCTTCATGATAACTATTATTAGTTTGTTTTTGATTTATCTGCTTATTATTTTTACCCATAGTAAATGGAGTAAAGTTTCATATCCCTCGCTCCCCACCCACCACCGAGCCCAACAAGGGGATGCACATTGGCACCAGGGATACGAGGAAGATATAGGCAGCGCCTAACCCTATGGCCGAAGCTCCAAGGAGCGACGACCAGCCGATTGATCTGGACGGGCTCATCCAGACCTCCCATCCTTCTGAGAAGCAGGGGCCAAAGTGGTGTGTTGTTTTGGAAAGCCTTCCCTCAACCACCAGGATCCCCCTTTCCCCAGAAGTAGGGTCGCTGCGCACGGCAAACACGCAGGTGGACGTACTGGTCGTAATGGAGACCATGTCAAAAACATGCCTGCATTGCGAGCACCGGTCCCTTTGGGAGGGTCCACTACCGACCGGACACTTTTAGTCTGGCCTCTCTGCTAAGGCCTGTCTGACATGGGTGACCCGATCCAGCATAGCCCTTAGCATCACTGAGGCACTCAAGCCCCTCCACCACGTCAAGGTAGTGCCCACGGAGGGGATGGTGGAAGGGGAACATTTCTCTCTTGGAGAGGGAGGATGTAAAGAAGGATTTTTTGCGTATGTGGAATAAGTGGAGAACTGTTGAGTCCCTTTCTCTGCAGTGGTGGATGGACTGTAAGGTTAAAATTCGTCGATGGTGGAGGAGCTGGTCTTTTAAACTGAGCACTGAAAGACGGAGGGGGATGAGCCGGCTCCAAAATATTTTAAAGATGCTGTATGCCTCGCCTTGCAGAGAATCTTTCCTGCCTGCGATTTCCCAGATAAAGAATCAATTGATGGCTCTTCGACTTCGGCAGACGGAAAGGTATTTCTGGAGTTCAAAGATTGTGAAGCTTTTAAGCGAGGTTCAGTTACCAGCGGACTTTGTATTGAGGGGATGCCAAACAACCGTTGTAGAGGAAAATTCGGGGCTTTTCTACAAAGGGCATACATATTTTGGTAGTGACGTTGTGGAAGGGGCTCGTTTGTTCTTTAAAGATTTGTTTTCGGTTTATGAACCAGATTCTCAAGATGATGGAACGGCATTGGAGGACCCGTTTTCGGTTTGGGTTCAGAATATAACGATGGCTACGGGGATGATTGATGATTCCCTGTTGTGTCTAATTACAAAAGAAGAATTGCGAGCGGCGTTAAAGAGGACAAAGAGCCAGAAAACTCCTGGGCCTGATGGGATTCCCTATGAATTCTATAAGGTTTTTTAGCAGCAGGTTGGCCCGGTGTTAACCCAAGTTTTAGGGGAAATTTTGTCTAGGGGTATTCCAAACCCTGAACTCTCGAGAGGAATCACAGTTTTACTTCCAAAGAAGGAAATAATATTTTCCTATGATGATTTAAGGCCAGTGTCTTTATTGAATTGTGATTTTAAGCTTTTGACGTCTCTTTTGGCTAGGCGGCTTCAACGATTTCTACCTCGGTGTTTAGGTTTTGAACAGACATGTGCGGTGCCTGGTCAATCTGTACAGGCTAACCCTTGTTTGCTTCGTTTCGTGATGGAGGACGTAAAGAGGAATAATATCTCAATGGCAATTTTGAATTTGGATCAATGAAAGGCCTTCGATTCTGTATACAGATCGTTATTGTGGAGGGTTCTTTTAAGATTTGGAGTGCCAAGTGGATTTGTTGAATGGATTCAGCAGCTTTATGAAGATGCTTACACTAAAGTTTTCTTCAAGGGTTTTTGTCAAATCCTGTGCCTTTAAAGCGGGATGCAAGACAGGGGTGTCATCTCTCGCCCTCCCTTTATGTTTGCTATATTGAGACGGTGATTCGCAGAATAGCAGCGGATATATGTATAGTGGGATATCGTATTCCGAATGAGGTGCGGCTGATAAAGACCTTGGCCTATGCAGATGATCTTTGTCTTCTTCTGCGGGATTCAGCATCATTACATCATGCCATTGTGGTGTTTTCTGAGTTTGCGAGGGATACTAGCAGCTGCCTCAATTTGGAGAAATCAAGAGGTATTTTTTATGGGAATTGGTTAGCGTTGGAACTTCGAGTTTTTCCCATTAAGTGGGAGGAGACATGTATTTCTGTAACTGGATATTTATTTTCCTTCACAGAATCTATGACTGCATTGACGTGGCAGAGAAAACATCAGAAGGTTTGGGGTTTTATTGACAGGCTTTCTGTTAGCAATTTTTCTATGCTTATCAAGGCAAGAATTTTGCGAGTATATGTGGTTCCCTGGTTATTGTACGCATCTGCGGTTTTTTTTACCAATAATGGAGGCCAGGGTTTTAACAACGAGGACGTTTTTTTATTTTATTTGGGGTGGGGGAGGCAGGCTGAAATGGGTATCCCGAATGGTGTTAAGTGGGCCGATAGAGGGGGGTTCGGGCCGGACATTCCCATCCATTGATAGAGTCGCCAGTGCATCCTTTGCGCGGTTTTTCTTTGGTGGGGCTTTTAGGGAGGTGCCTCCTTTGTGGGTAGGCTATGCAATTTATTATTTTGGCTACCCTTTGAGTTCAATGTTCCCTGAGTGGGGATTGAACATTTTTACACACACAGAATCTGTTCCGGGCTGTTATTTGGACTATTTGTTTATTTTGCAGCAAAATCTTGTTGTTTTCCAAAATACACTAATAAGGGAATCCCTCGAACATGTATGTCACAGATTTCCACCAAATTGAAATATGTTACTCAAATGAAGCTACAATAGATGCTTTCAAAATAAGAGAGTGCGGATTTTTGTTTCTTCCAAAATAAACCACGAAAACGAAAAGATTTGAGCACACATATTCATACAAGGAATCCATTGTTAAAGCGGTGTATTTAATGCGCTTAACGGAACTTCTTTCTTCCACTACTCACAGCAAAAAGCATGAATCTAATTCAGATGAAATAGACAGCAGCAGATGGCAATTGAATGGCTTCTCAAATTTCTAAACAATTAAATGGCCTCCCAGTAAAAATGTCTAGAGTAATTAATAACCATTTCCTTAATTTATTATTTCATTTTAATAAATAATTCGGTAATCAAACACGGGGCTGGCTTCATGTGCAACGTTGAGTAATACGTTGCGTGGGTGAGGGGGTATGTATCGCAGTGCTTTTAATTTTAAATAAAAATAGTATTCATGGATGCCTACCTCATAAAGGCTTCGGGCGGCTTTAAACAATCGCCTTTGAAACGAGCTTGTTGTTAATCGAAGCTTGAAATGAGAGCTATGGGAACCAAGCTTAATTCTACATAGAACGGCCACATTTAATGAGAGCCATTTTAGGTACATCTACGTTTTGCCTCCGAGAAAAGGACTGGAAATCTAGTTTGTGAAGGTTAGTTTAACGATTTTTATTTCTGGGGCTCTTTACTTCCTCCAGCCTGTTGCTTCCCGTGTCCGTTTGTCGAATCCAAAGAGGAGAGGCCAATTTTTTCCTCAGATAGGTTTACAAGTCCGAATTAGAGAGTAAGCGCCCGACTTGTCTTCTCAAGTGGGGGAGGGGTGTGTGTGGGAGGCAATAGATGGAAAGGAGAAGTGTCCCCTGCTAAGTAAGGACTATCAAATCAGCTAGGGAGGAACCAAGTCCACAAAATTCGACAAAAAACGTAAAAACTGAAGCTCACAGCACCTGGGATTCCCACGCGGTCTCCCATCGAAGTACTAACCAGGCCCAACGTTGCTGCGGCGGGTGTGGTAGATTTGGCTCCGTGGAAGTATTGATTTATATTTTTCTAGGAGTTTTATTGGCGATTTTCCACTATACAGGAGGTTTATGAATATCCAGTGACTGCAGGGAGAGGAACCTTGAGCGATTATCTTTGGTGAGATTAGTTTTTTCGTTCATTTTTCTTCGTTCGTTGGTGGTTTAGGCTTAAGTAAAGCCATTTTTCTTCATTGCTAGGGGCAACCCGGCTTAATCTTGTCGGCAGGATGCTGTCGTCTTTAGGCCCTGATTATCCGCGGTTTGTTTTGCTCTCTCCACAGGGCAACCTTAGTACTATTTGTCTGATTTCTAAAGTATATGAACTGTTAAAAAACGACGATGCTATTGAAGTTATGGCTCCGTCTGCAGGAGGAAATTTTACCATGGTTATTAGACATGTTGATGATGCAATTGTGTTATGGCGTCGAGAGTACTTTATGGTCAGAGAATCGAATGTAAGGTGCGATCCGGTAGGAGGACGCTTGATTAATTTTTTCGTGAGGGGTTTAGCTCCATCTACTCCATTAAGCATGGTTGAAAAAGAAATGTCGAAATTTGGTAATGTTATGGAATCTGCCATCGTTCCTTTTGAATATGCGCCAAAAGTGAATACGGCTGTTTATCGTTTTAAGTTGCAAGTCAACTAAACTATACCTGATTTCATTGTAGTTTGGGGGTATCGGGTTTTTTTTTATATTATCCCGGTATGATCCGAAAATGCGTTAGATGTCGCTCACCAGACCACTTTATCGCCTCTTGTATTCGTTGTGATCGCTGGCAAGCATTTTGGACATGATATCCATAGCTGTTCTATTAATGTTTATTCTGTGCGTTTAACAATGCAGACAACGTTCTCTTCGATAGTGGGTGGTTCCTCCTCCGGGGAAGCGAATGATAAAGATCACGTTGCTGAGCCTCAAGAAGAAATTGTCAATGCGGTTGATGTAGAGTTTGGATTTGAGGACACTGAGCTTTCAAGTGATGAAGGAAGGGGTATAAAGGAATCATCAGACATGCAGCAGAAGCGACCACGTGATTCAGGTAGTGAAACTCCATCGGAGAATAGAAAGTTGCTGAAGAGACGAGTATCGGAGGTCCCGGTGGCTTCCACTGTAACTGCAGCTGTGGATGATGGGGATCGTATGCAGTTAAATGATACGGATTTTCCTCCGTTAACCCTCTTTTTAAGTCAGATACGAGAGATTTTGGATTCTTCGGCGGATGGTATGTCCACTGAGGAGAGGGAGGGAGAGGAAGAAGATACGTCTCCGAACGAGGTTGTTTCCTCTGTGGCGAAGGGCTGATAAATCTAATGAGACTCTCACAGGTAGTACTATTCGTTCTGCTTCTGAATCCTCGTTATCGGAACCCGATCACCTATCCTTCCCTTCTAATTCCGTTTTGCATTCTCCACCTCATCCCCACCCGCTCTCAAACTCGCTCCTTGTCTGGGAAGTGAGACAGTGTATTGTCTTTTGATTAACAGAATATACAGTTGTCGACAGGTGAACAGATGAGGTGGGCGGACATTCCATTAGAGGAGGCGGGGAAATGGAACTTGTCCAGGTTATCGGCCAGTGAAAGAAGTTTGTTTAAAAAGTACACTATATGATCAAAAATATCCGGACACCCCTCACAGATCATCGATTGGCCCAATGTCACATGATAATGACTTGCACATCATTTAAATAGCTTCCCACACCTTCAGACACAACTCTGCTTGGACATTGGCAAGA
>JAHWFO010057509.1:0-20518 GCA_023313115.1 Rhysida immarginata | reverse complement strand
AGATAGAAGATAGTACTCAAGTTTTTAGAAAGCAATACAAGAAATAATTTCTTACCAAGAATATAGGCTTTTTTGTTTTTCAAAATACTCTCCTGCAGCATTGATACATTTCTTCATTTGAATAAACCAATGTTCAAAATATTTATTCCACTCTGAAAGTGGCACAGCAGAAACATGGCATTTGTAAGCTTCAACTGCCTCTTCCGAGTTGATAAAATGTTGACCACGCATTTTAAAAAATAAGTCATTAAGTGGTAAGTCCAGTGAATATAGGCAATGAGTCATCAATTCGATTTTTTTCAGACTTCAAATAAAACATAATTAGCAAAGCTTTGTGTAAGCTTGCGTTGTCCTGGTGCAAAACAAATAACATTATTGAATATAGTGAGTACATTTTTTTTTACACTTTTTACGTTGTTTTTTGTTTTCTTTACAGTTTTTAGAATGGCTCATATAATTTTTTATTTTTTCCTCCATTCATTTTTTTATTGTTTTTTTTTAAGTGTCTTACTCCAAGGGAAGGGATACATATTTATTGTCATATGGATATAAGACACATTTAGTTTTTATTGCTTCTACTGGCCACTGCTTTAGACAGTTATTCAATTTTGATACTAAAAATATACCCAACATTGAAGAGTTGTGCGGATAAGTAAAAAAATCTTCATATAAAATAAACACATCCAGAATTTTTACAAAAATACTTAATTTTTACAACCATATTATCATTAAAAAGACAGTATGAATCACGTTTCTTTTTCAACTTATATTCCATATTTTTAAACTTCATATACATATATTTATTACATCCCTGTGATAATCCATGACATAACTCTTTATGTTCCGCAGAATAATTTATGTTACCTTTAATTAAAATTTTGCGCTCTAAAAGCCGCCTATGAATTTCTTTTAAAGGATATTTAGATGACCTTAAAAGACGTTTCATTTGGCCTAAAAAACTTTCAAATCGCCATGTACTAAAATTATCAAGTGGGCCAAATTTTTTTGCATCAAACTGTAAATGGTATAAACAATGAACATTGTAAACAATAAACTCTCGCCCATACAAATCACAACAGTGTTTTATAAAAAATGATAATACTTCACCCGCTAGATCATTAAAATTTTCATGCAATATTTTACTAACCAAAATTCTAATAGAAAAACTTAACATCATAAAATTATCATAAATTGATTTTGGAACAATATTTTTCAAAACAATGGGGCCTGTGTATAATAAAAATGTGCGGAACTCTGTTGCCTTCCACCATTTTATCTCTAATATGCTGCGGGGTTTACGATTAAACTCACAAGGAGTAAATTCTTTCAGCGATATTAAAGAGGCAGACAGCTGATGAACACTGGCAGAATTCAACCTAGTTTTTAAAGGACCTTCTATCCACGTGAGCAACAACCTTTTAACAACACCTAAGCATACCAGATGCATGTAATCAATTGGAAACTGAGTAACCATACCAATTGGCAATACTTCCAGTGGGGATTCAGATACATGATGATCTTCATCCAGTTTTGACCGAAATGAAAGATCAGTTCGCAGATGTCCTTGAGTAGGAAAACATACTTTATTTTTAATATATAGCCCCGTTGCAGTACATTTTTCACAAGAACTATATCCACTGTGTCCTTTTGCCCCTTTCAAAAAAGATCTAGCAGGTGCATCACAAATGAAAACACCCAACTGAAACTCAAAATGTTTATTAAATAAAATAATCCCTTCCTTCAGTAATAAATTAAGTTCAGCAATAAAATCCATCAGAAAATCAGACAAGTTTTTGGGTTTACCATCCCCAAGAAATATAGCAACAACAAAAGGACACTCCCAATGTTTTATACATCCCAATATTGGCCAAAACTGCTTTTTGTTACTTTTAAACAAAGGTAATCCATCAATGCTAAAGCTCATCACAATAGGAGACTTGAGCTTGTCTGCCGATAAATTTTTAAGTCCTTCCCTAATGCCAAAATAACATAATTCCCCATTGTCTAATTTTTTGGTGTCTGTACTTTTGGGAGTTTTCAAGAGTCTGCGGCCATCCCGTGGAAGAAAAGAAAAATACATACATAGTATTTTTAATAAAGCAGTTAAAGCAGCTAAAGACACGTTATATGATAAAGCCCACTGGTGCAGTTTTCCCCTCAAGGAATCTTCATTTTCAGAGTCATTATCAGAGTCCGAACTTTCGACATCAAAATCTTCGACATCACCTCCTAAATCAAAATTCTCATTTCGAAGAGGATTCTCGCCTGAAGCAGAATTTTGAGACATAGTGTCTGAAATAAAATTCTGATCTTCATAAATACCATCAACTGAAACAAAATTCCCACCTTGAGGTATGTCAACATGTGAAGAACAATCCTTAAATATTTGGCTCTCATTTGTAGCTGCAGCTACAAATGAACTTTGTTCCACTGTTGACATAGTAACCCCTTCAACATTAATGTTAGTGTTTGATTGTCCCATTTTATTCACTTCAATTTCTTTTAATTCATTTGCAATTTCTTTCCCACATATCCTAAATTTTTTCCTTTTATCGGACTGCAAGAAATCCATACCTACAAAATTCAGGAATACACACATTATACATATACATACATACACACACACACACACACACACTATATTCTGAAATTTTTTAAATGCTACATAAGATACTTTTCAAGTACATATAACTACAATTAAGCTTTAAATTGATATAAATTAAATAACTTAGCAAAGTTTTTGATGCATTATGGTTTTAACCTTAAGAAACTCCTTAATTCTTTAGTCTTTAATAAATTACACAAAATACTGAAATGATCTCAATAAGGTATTAGTGTTTTAATTAGTAATATGTTAAAAGCCATATTATATAATATTCTACCTTCACTGAAAATATAGCATTAATATCAAAAAATAATAATAATAATAATTTCAATTATATAAGTTTTAATTTGTTATCGGTATAAAATATTACAAGCAAGAATGATGCAGCTTTGCCACCCCCCTTTTTTTTAAAGGCGCCTTTTTTAAAAAAATAAACTGGAGTTTTGCTTTAAATAGCTTCTGATAAATCTCAATGTGCATATTTAATCAATGTAATCATGTCTTGATTTATAAAAGTTGCAGAATTTGTTAATAATTAAACGAACAACTTCCATTATTATTAATAAATAAACGCCGTTTTCTAATAATACGATCATTATTAATGACTATGGACAAGTAATAATAGTCTTATACGTATGTACAGTTTATCCTACTTGTTAAAATACAAAATTGTTATTTCTATTTGTACTCAAGCAAACACAAGGTAATATGGATTTCAGATCAAAAAAGATTGCATACCTTATATGATTATTCCGTAGGAATGAGATCTAAGAAACGCTGTGGCACAGAGTAGAAAGAATGACGGAACCGTGTGGCTGTGGGTGCACGTGGGCTGTGGGTGCAGAGTAGAAAGAATGACGGAACCACGCGTGTACGATTTTTCAGTCCCGGAATGACGTCACTTCCTGCTACGTGAAGGGAAGAGCAGTGCACGGCGGCCGCGGGATCGTGATCGAGATTTGTTTCACGGATCTGCGGCCGTGAAAGGCATAGGGGGTCATTCAAGTTTTTAGCTACAATAGGGAAATTCATTCGTTGTTTAGCTGTAATCGTGCAAAGGAAATGCAGGAATAATTTCGCTACCCTCATCGTTTATTTCTTAAAGAGAAATAAATATTGTTAATATGATGTGAAAATAGAATCCCACAAAATAAGTATTAAAAAGTTACATCAACATATAAATTGAAACATATATATAATATTAAGTTGTAACTTAATTTTTCTCTTGGAGAAACAAAAAAAGCAGGAAGCGAGCGTAGATGTCAATCTTCAATAGTCAATTGTCAACCATAAATAAAGGCGCGCTTTCAGTCAAATTAGATCAGAGGCGCTTACTTTAACGGTCTCTGAATTAGATGCTGCATTGCTCTTCTGCGCATTTTTACTGCGCACATACGTCGATTAGTGAACATCCAATAATGGATCGCCATTTTA
The DNA here is from genome assembly GCA_023313115.1 of Rhysida immarginata. Classification (NCBI taxonomy): domain Eukaryota; kingdom Metazoa; phylum Arthropoda; class Chilopoda; order Scolopendromorpha; family Scolopendridae; genus Rhysida; species Rhysida immarginata. The sequence goes on along the minus strand of JAHWFO010057509.1, from coordinate 16,479 downwards.
TACGAGCCATGAGTGAAATTATATTACGATTTCCCAACGAGTATCAAACGTAGGAATTACGTAACATCTAACCGTTATCTAACCGAACACTTTAATAACAAGATCTGAACATTTCCATTCTCAGCTCTTACGGTTTACCAACCTAAATACCAGTTTCCAACGGAAATATAACATACTAGAAGAGGTACCCGGCGTTGCCCGGGATTATTACACTTGGGATGTAAACAGAACATTCTCGCATACGATCCTGCTGCAGTTGAAGCTCTCGTTGTTCAGGGGTCTCTGACGCCCGGACATTTTTTTGTCTCTTAGCTACAGGGTTTCTCTGACCAATATTCTTTCTTTTCTTTGGTGGCATTACGATAGTATGAATTAATATGGTTCCTTCGAATAATTATTAAATTGCACAACACAGATAAATCAGTTTTGATGGTTCGAGTTGATGTATTTTTTAGGTTATGCACTGCTCAAACGTGCCAAACACACAAACACACACACACACATACATACACAAAGAAACACTTTTCCCAATCGTCTGAACGCTTGTTAGGGAGCTGAAGGAAGACACGTGTACCTTCTTTGTCTCATCGAGAGAGACTGCCCTATCTATATCGTCTATTATATGCATTTCCTGTTCATTTGTTAATAATTCTTGGAAACGAATGTTCTGTCATTGCATCATCATTTTATGTTCATTGTTATAATTCTTTGAAAAGAACTTTCTATCATTGCATCATCATTTTATGTTCATTGTTATAATTCTTGGAAAAGAACTTTCTATCATTGCATCATCATTTTATGTTCATTGTTATAATTCTTTGAATAATTTTGTGCTCATTGTTAGTGTTGAATTGCGCATTGAGACCATTGTTGATGCGAACACAATGGGCCTATTGTTGCGCAAACTTTGCCTTGCATTGTTGGTCATGAGATATATATTGTTGGTTCATGCAGTGTGTTTGTGAATTGCGTGTTGATACCATTGTTGCAAAAACTTTATCTTGCATTGTTGGTCATGCGATATTTCTCATTAATATGCCCTGCTATAACCATGAATATCGATTTTTTATCAATAATTATTATTTTTTCGAAATCTGATGTAGACAGTGACCTTCCTCATGCTTTGAAGGTCATGTATGCGAAATTTCATCAAGATCGGAATAAAACTGTAGATTTGTATAAAAAACGTACAGACCCACCCACAGACAGACCCACAAACATCCTTCTTTATATATATAGATAGATGAGTGCTAGCTGGGTGTATGATAGAGAAAGTTTTGAAATCTTTTAACATGAATTTGTTAAACGATGGCTCGCCAACATTCCTCCACTCAGCCAACGGCTCTCTGCCATGCATAGATCTATCTATATCCTCTTCATCTTTCACACATAATCTAGCCTGGAGTGTATTCCCAGATTTACATGGTAGTGATCAGTTCCCGATTAGTATTTCCCTGGGTTCTTCTACTTTTTCCAACCCTCTACCACGTTGGAAATTGGATAAAGCAGACTGGCAGATCTTCCAATCCCATCTACAGTTTGAGAATAAAATATCCTTTCTATCTGTAGATGAGGCTGTAGACGATTTCACTTCCCGCATTCTCCATGCGGCAGAACAATCCTTCTTCCTCTTCCACGAATATTCTAGTGCCATGGTGGAATGAAGAATGTGCAGTTCGAGAACGTAAGAGAGCTCTCCGCATTTTTTTCCGCACAACCAACTCTTGAGAATCTTATTGCTTACAAGAAAAAAAGGGCCAGTTGTAAACTAATCATTTCCACAAATAAGAAACTCTGTTGGAGGGATTATATTTCCTCCATTAATAAGAACACCTCTCTTCAATGTACCTGGAACATGATTAGGAAAAGATTCCCTTCTCTCATTCAAAATGATATGTACTATGATCCCCTTCTCTCATATGTACTATGATCCGAATGAGGTAGCAAATATTCTTTGAAAAACATTTGCTGAGGTTTCACGAATAAAAAAATAATTTAATTTAATTTAATTTAATTTAATAGTTAAATTATATTACAAATAAGCCCTGCTGGGATCGGTATGGTTCTAGACCGACGAGTTAGATCTAGAAACAAAGTTACAATCAATTGGATACAATTATATGTTAGTATAGTCTAAACGAAAAGTTAGTAATACAAGGGCGAGATTGGTATATAAATCTTACATAAAAAAACAAAAGTCTAATTAAAAAAACACAAGATTAGATAGCAAAAATCACAATAAAATATATATATTAAATTAAATTTACAACATATCATAACACTCTGTTGAGTATTGGTTTAAGTAGAATAATAGATATAAATCCACACAGAATAAACTATAAAAGGAACATTGTAATAAATGTAGAAATCTATAGAAAAAAATTTAATATGATATAACCCTTAGTGACTATTTAAATTTGCAAACATAAGAAGCTTCAACCGTTTTCTAAAAGTATCGTAAGGAGCCAACAGGGGGGTGTCACAAGGGAGTGTTGACCAGTTTTGTACGAAACACTTCTCTGTCGGTACCCGCATCTTTCAAAAGGAAGATGAATTCCTGATGCTCTTCTGGTAGAATAATTGTGCAAATCACTATTAATCTTAATAACAAAATTGGAGGGGACTATTAGTGAAGCATTAACAATTTTATACATAAATGTAGATAATTGAAATCGGTAAATCTGATGTACTGCAAGAATACGCAGCTGCGGAAATAAATGCGAGACAGAGGTAGTTATTGTCGGGGTTTTTGTCAAGACCCTCAAAAATCTTTTTTGGAGCCCAAGTAATCTAGCAAGATTGTAAGCTGTAATTGCACCCCAGAAAATAATTCCGTAGCATAAGGCTGAGTGTATCCACGAAAAGTATAAAAGCGTAAGAATGTTATTAGGTAAATAGTGCAATCTAGAAATTAATCCCTGTCTCTTATTGAGCTTCATTATTAATGTATCACAGTGTTGGTTCCAACTCAGATTGTGTGATAACCATAAGCCTAAGTATTTGAACGTTTTAACTGAATTTAAAGTGTGATTATCATATAGAATCCACGTAGAGTTTGGAATGCCCCGTTTGTTATGTTGGGAAAAAAACAACCATTGCTTTAGGATGTTTAGAGCAGCATTAATATTGGTCGGAAGTTGGTTCATATTCGAATTAGAAAACAAAAATGTAGCGTCGTGAGCATAGAAAACTGACGGAGTACAAGAAAGAATGTGAGGTAAGTCATTTATAAAAAGATTGAACAATATCGGAGAAAGTATGGAACCTTGAGGGGCTCCCCTATTTCTTGTAATAAGCTCAGAAGAAAAACCAGAGCATAACAAGTAATATCGTCGATTTGATAATAAACTAGCCAACCACTGCAAAGGAGGGCCACGAATGTTGTAAAAAATGGACAACTTGTACACAAGTAAAGCTATAGGGATGTTATCAAATGCTTTGGTGTAGTCCAAAAAACCGCAGCTACAAATTTATTAGCAGCCACTTCAGATGAGACGAACTCTGTTAATTGGAAACATGCAGTTTCTACATTATGACTTGGGACAAAACCAGGTTGGGAAGGGTTGATTAAATTGTGAGAATGGACAAAGCTAGAGAGCCTTAAATAAAAAAGCTTTTCAAATATTTTAGTAAAGATTGATAATGTTGAGATGGGTCGGTACTTTGAAAAGTGTTTCGGATCCCCTTTTTTAAAAATTGGCGCTATTCTGGCTAACTTAAGCATTGTTGGATAAACTCCAGAGCTAACCGACTGGTTGATAATGTAAGCGATTGGAAAGGAAATAGCCTTCTTAATGGCTATTATAATATCGGCTCGGTGCCCTAATGGATCAGGTGATTTCGTTGATTTGAGATGGCAGATAACATCCTCTACTTCATTTGGTACAGTAGGAATAATAAAGAAAGAGGATTTATTAGAGGGTATACTGTAAGGGTAATCCTGCTCAAAAGTTTGCTGGGTAAAACCATTAATTGGTGGAGGCAATATGGAGTTCAAAAAGTCGATGAGCTCGGAGCAATTAATGTTTTTGGTTAGAAAATGGATTTGTGAAACTCTTGGAACCAGTGAGTTAGTTATTAACTATGTGCCATTTATCTTTAGTTGAATTCAGCCGATTAAACAAAGTGCTATAATATTGCTTCTTTACGTTATTAATGTTATTTTTCACAAAATTGGAGTAATTCTTAAAAACTCTGACTCCGAAGACGGGCTAAGTCTTGTTCTCCGGTAAAGAAGGTTCTTTCTTTTAATTAAGGCCAATAAATGTGGTGTCACCCAGGGTTTTTTTATACATTTAATATTTTTTATTGATTTGTTGTTCGATCTAAAAGTGAAGTAACGATCGTAACCGATTTGGAACTGCGATAAAAAAGGGAAAAAAGCTGGTTAACATCGAATTTATCGGAGAGCAAGGAGACCCAATCGGTTAGTAGAAGATAAGATTCGAAAATACTTATTCGCGCTGGAGTAACAATTCTAAAACTGGGCCTTAAATAATGTCTATGTGTACTGGAATCATGTTCATTAAAAATAGTTAATATAGGAAAATGGTCTCTAATAGCGACATCGATTGTAGCACTAAGAAGTGGCGGTTCAAAATTGGTTAGGCACATATCTATTGCCGAGTAGGTATGGTATTGTTGCGAGTAATGAGTGTAGGAAGATAATATCGCCAATAAACCAGCCTGCATAGTTAGATCTAAAAAGGCATTTAGTGGAAATGAAGGGTGGCTAAAATCCACGTTAAAATCTCCGATTAAAATTACTGACTTATCTAAGAACTGAGGATCGGAAAGTAATGAAGTTATGAATGAACAGCAGGAAGAAAACTGTCCGGTTGGGGGACGATAAACCGTGATAATGATATATTTTTTATTTATACTATCTGTTAAAATTTCGTAGTCTTTGGTTATACTTGTGTATTGGGTTATTATATGTGCAATTAGTGACTTTAAAAAATAAAGGCAGACACCTCCTCCACGTTTGTTATTCCTACTAATGGCATAAAAATCGTACCCCGCAATTGGAGGAATTGCATCGGTGTCATAAGCCCATGTTTCAGTAAACATAATTAATTTCGGCGTGAAGCCAATATATTCCAAAACTATAAGACAGTCATCGAAATTTGTGCTTACGCTCCTAATATTAAGGTAAAAAAAGGAAAGGTTATTAGGAGTAATTGAGTTAGCATTAGCTTTTATGGAGGCGAATAATGCCTCGTTAGTTATAGGCGGAGAAAACTTAATCATACAACAAACAGCCTAATATCCCGCCTGGTTGTAAAGAAGAAAGATAATAATAATTAGGACAAACAACTAAACATTTAAGCATCGTAAAAAAAAATAGACCATGCAATGTGAAATAATAAAAAAAAAATACGAAAAGAAAAGAGACAATGTAATTTAACACAAAATATAATAAAATAAAATAAATATATAGAATGAGAGAGTGCGGCAAAAATAAGTTAAAGAGAGCTAAGTACTTAAGTGTATAATCAAATAGAGTTCAAATTGGTCCAATCACGGCTGATGAACTAAAAGTTAAATCAGCATATTTTATCAAAATCATCAGTACTCGAAAGCAAGATCTTCTTACCCGAGATAGATTTCGTAAATACACGGCCCGCATAACTCCAGACGCTACGGGGCCCGAAACGGCCTTTGCAGCCCGGAGTAGATGGTAACGTTTCGCCGTCAGATCCTCTTGAATGATCACCGAAAATGTCCGGAGCTTGCGTCTGTTTTTGATTATAAGATCACGGAGACCTGGTGTAATAAGCTTCACGATAACCGGACGGATGGAGCCAGCATTCCATGGGCCCAAACGATGTATTGCAACCACATCGGTGCGTTGCAATGTGACGTCTAGGTTGGTGGAAACCAAGTCGATGAATTTGTTCTCTAGCTCTTCAGCTGGCTCTTCTGGGAAACCAAAAACACGCAGGTTTGTACGTCTCGAGTGCTGTTCGAGGTCATCTAGATGCCCAGCAATGCTATCAACTCTTGATTTATTATTCTCAAATAATGTTTTATCGACAAGATCTATTTTATTTTTTAGGTCGATAAGTTCCTTATTCAGAATAACTTGCTGCGCATTGAGTGTTTCCATTGTAGTTAAAAGGGAGGTTAATTCTGTTGACATTACGGAGAATCTCAGATCAAAAGACTATTATTTTTACAGATATCAAAGCGATCAATGGCTCGATAGAGGTGGCATCTTGAAAAAAAGCCATAATCGCTTTATCAATGAGTGGAGGCAGAGTTTCATTGATTAAAGTAGTTTTGTTAGGCGAATCCATTGTTGGGGGGCGAGGAATCACAGACTTGACTACGGATGTCGTACTTCTCAGAATCTCTTTAGGAATTTTTAAAAAAAAATAAAATAGACTATGCAGACCCGAATGATAACTACATAAATTGTCAACTAATTTATATATTAATCGCTGCCTTATAGACCTAGTGCTGGAAGTGAATGTAGGCCTAACTGACGGAGCTCAGTTAAACACGTCTTCACACCTCGCCATTCGCAAATAAACAAAAAAATATTCTTTAAAAAACATTTGCTGAGGTTTCACGAATAAAAAATTACAGTGTCTCCTTTCAAAGACGAAAACTTTTCTAAGAATCGCATGCTATAAATTTTAAATCAAGAAACCTCGAAAAATATAATCTCCCGTTTTCTTTACGGGAACTACATTATGCCCTTCGTTGCTCCAGAGATTCTGCTCCAGGTCCAGATGGAATCTTATACTGTTTCCTGCAAAATCTGACGCAGGAAGCTTATGCCCACCTTCTCTCGTTGTATAATTACATCTGGTCCTTAGGAGAGATTCCATCTTTATGGAGACAGGCAATTGTTATTGCTATTCCAAAATCGAATAAAGACCACTCTTGTCCTTCAAACTATCGACCAATAGCACTAACTAGCTGCATGTGCAAAGTCTTGAAAAGGATGGTCTCCGTCCGACGTATGTGATATCTGGGGGAAAAAAACACCTGTTGTCTAGGTTTCAGTGCGGTTTTCGCAAATCTCGCTCGATCACCTTCTTCGGTTGGAGCATGAAATTCATTTCGCATAGAGACAACGACAACATGTCGTAGGGGTTTTCTTCGATCTGGAAAAAGCTTACGATACAACTTGGAGGCATGGAATAGTGTAACGTGTAAATGCAGAGCAATAATAGCTAGCGCAGTGGAATTAATTAAACACGTATACAGGGTAAGGTATCAAAAATAAAGTTTAATAAAGACATAGAAATTTGGCAATAAATCATGAATACATGAAAAAGGACAAGTAAATAAAGTAATAATTGGATCCTTATTTGCTAGGCGTAAAGAATTAAGTGTACTAGAGAACCTTATCTTATCTGGTACAGAGGGTAGATTATCGCAAGCGATAATCTGCGGCACCTACTCCTACGAGGGAGTTTTGCGCCATCCCATTAAATAACGACTGCTACGAGATGACAGTAGCAGTCGGGACCGACGGCTTAACGTGCCCTCCGAAGCACGGGGGGTTTCATGATGGAAGAGCTGCTGGGGATAAACGAACCAGAGGCTGTCACCAATCGCTGGAAAACCAGCTATGGTCAATCGGCAAATGGGTCAGACCAAAGTCCCCCAACAGCCGCGCCCTAAATAGCTGTCCCGCCAGCGGTGGCCCTCAAGCACAGGCCGTCACCCAACCAGCAGCTGGCCGCGCCTGAAGTTGCTGAACTCCATCGATTGGCAAGCCAACCGACGAGACAACCAGGCCACGGCCACCCCCACTAGAGAACCTTACATACACATATAATTCTGAGTGTTTCCTTAAAACACAACCAGAACAACCGGCCTTGCCGGAAAGCTAAATTGACACCTGGAAACACTTCGTAACCAACCTTAAAATAAAATACACTTTCTCTTAATTACCCTTTTCGGAAAGTAATTAAATAAAGAATTATAACTACTACTTTCTATAAAAATCTTACAACCTAGAAAAGGAATAGAAAGCTTCAATAATCGTAGTTACGAGGCTCGCTAACTTAAAGAATTAAGATTCACAAAAGCATTTGATTAATTCACAATTAGCAACTATTTCGGCCTCTCACCAAACATTACATAACTGTAAAACCAATTGTCATTCAATGAAACAAAAAGCTAAGCTGGAATATTACTGACAAAAGAATAACTTAAAATATTCGTTCCAATAACTCCCGCCGAACACAGAAATAAATCCAACAATCTAGTCAAAGCAAAAAGATATCAGCCTGTTTCATAGGCTAAACACTCACAAATTACGATATAAAGGTCCAAACTCGTGGACGCTTAGTTCACAGTCCAGTCCGAGTTTTACACTAGAAAAAGTCTTAATGGGTTTCAGACGTAAATTTTATAACACATCATAAAGCCTCCTTGGCAGTTAATAAACTGCAAGAAAAGATAAATGCATTTGATCAATTCACAAATAGCAAATATGTCGGCCTCTCACAATACAATACATATTAGCAAATAAGTTGCTACCCAGCGAAACAAAAAGTTAGGCTAAAATATAACTGTTAAATGAATAACATAAAATATTAGTTGATATAGCTCCAGCCGAACACAGAAACAAATCCAACAGTCTAGTCCAAACAAAAAGATATCAGACTGTTTCACAAGTTTTACATGCACAAATTACGATGTCAAAGTCCCACTCGTGGACACACAGTTCACAGTTTAGTCAGAGTTTAAACTTAGAGAACGTCTTAATGGGTTACAGACGTAAATTTTACAATACATTATAAAGCCGCCTCGGCGGTTAATAAACTACAAGGAAAGAAGAATGCAAGGTTACACACACCTTGAATCGTAACTTGACGGGCTAATGGCGCCCTCCTTCGGAGTAATCACATACGCCACAATACACCATTAACACTCGGCAAATGCGTAAAAATTACATAGAGCATTTACGCTTTCGTATCTACATAGGCAAAACCATATTGCGATGATATGTATGCCTTCAGACCACTAGGGAATTGCCCTCGCACCGTCGCGCGCCCGTCGAACTCCCGCCGGTAGAAGTCACTCAAGACGGTTGCAAACATTCGGGGGTCACAATTAACTAAAGACATAGTACTCACAAAAATGGTTCCGGGCACGGAGAGGGTTCTTCCCGGTGATTCCGACACAAAACTCTCGCTCCGCCTTGGGTACGCAGTATTACTGCTCACGCAGGAACTCCCGTGAGTGGAAAACGCCGCCTTCGGAGCTTCACCGCCGAAGTCGACTCGCGTCGGCGTCTCATCGCTTCGCTCGGGCGTTCCGTTGCCTCCGCTCGGCTGTTGCTCCTCACGTCCCTGCTTGGTGGAAGCGACGACGAAGAGCCCTTTTGCGTTGGAGACGAGATTGCTCCTTCGGACTCCTGTCCGTTCCGTCGTCCGGGTCACTCTCCTCTCTTTGCTCGTTTTCTCCCGCCAAGAAAACTTCGAGCCTCCGTCTCGAGGCCTCCTTGCGTCCTCATTCGCTCTTGCGTGTTGGGTGGTATGACGACACTGTCTGCCCCGCTCCTCCCCCGCCTTCGAACGGGTGAATATCCGAGAGCGGTAGAAAAAGTCAGTGTCGCCGGGAATCGAACCTGGTTTCGATTTCCGTGACAAATAGCAATATTTTTGCGGAAATACGGCCTTACAGGAGATCTTCCCTCTTTCCTGTGTAATTTCATGGCGAATAGTATCTTCCGAGTTCGCGTCGAGTCAACGCTCTCAGACCCTTTTACACAAGATAATGGTGTCCCAAAGGGAAGTTTGCTGAGTCCCGTCCTTTTCCTCATTGCTATTAATGAGGTTTGTTTACAACTTCCCTTCACTGTGAACTATTCCTTGTATGTTGACGACATCGCCATTTACTGTCGAGGGTCCTCAATATCCTTTATTGAGCATCAACTGCAACTAGCCATTAACAAACTTGTTACCTGGAGAAACGAAGTAGGCTTTAAATTTTCACCCCAAAAAACAAAGGCCGTCCACTTTTGCGTTTTGAGAGGTCTCCATCCAGACCCGGACCTTACGCTTTACGGATCCCCTATCTCAGTGGTGGACTCCCATAAATTCTTAGGTCTGATCTTTGATAGATAATTATCATGGCTTTCACATCTTCGTAATTTAAAAGAGAGATGCTTAGAAGCCATGAATGTTTTGCGCTCGATTTCCGCTACCAAATGGGGCGCTGATAGGAAGATGCTTCTTTTTTTATACGGCTCCCTAGTTAGATCTAAATTGGACTATGGAAGCATTGTTTATGCCTCAGCTTCAAAAATTACTTTGAAGCTGTTAGATCCCGTCCATAACCTAGGAATAAGAACTGTCACAGATGCGTTCCGAACAAGTCCGGTAGAAAGCCTTTATTTAGATGCTTTGAACCCCTGTTATGGTTTAGAAGAATCAAACTCCTCCTCAAATATGGTCTTCGTATATATGGTGAAAGTCTGCATCCAGTACTGAATAAATGGAGCCAGATACTGTGGACGAAGCTCTCCTGTATGCTGATGAAGGCAGATTGGCTGCTGAAATGTGCATCCATCATGCGGTTAAATATTTTATGTGGAATAGTGGTTTCTTCTCCTTTTCTTCTCTGCATCCAGCCTTTGCCTGTTTATCTAATAAACCTAGAATCCCTCCCCATCATTCTTTTAGAAGCATCAACAATTTGTTCCAGAATCTTCTAGAGAGCTTGATAGCCGAGAGGTCAGAGGTCATGGCTAGAACCTCTCATTTTCAGCCATGCATAGCCGAGAGGTCAGAGGTGTCCCTCAGTAGATTCTCCCCCAACCAGATGTAAATTGCAACTTATTCGCTGGGAAAAAATCAAATTTTATGGAAGCTGAAATTAACGCACTTTTTAAGGGTTTTTTTTTAGAAATCCTTCCTGATGGCTTCCACATATACACAGTTGGGTCCAAATCAGAGGACGGAGTTGTCTGTGCGTTCCTTATAGATAACATTGTATTTTCTTATCATTTGCCAAACGAGTTCTCCATCTTCTCAGCGGAATTGCTAGCGATAGCCAAAGCGTTCGTTTTTAATTATCCAATTTCCAACATCTGGATATTCTCTGATTCTCAGAGCGCTTTGTAATCTTTTGCATCATTTAATTCTGAAAACCCTTTTGTTTAAAGAATCAAGGAATATATTCATTACCCGGATTCACAAGGTACCAGAATTCATTTTGTCTGGATCCCTAGTCACATGGGTATCCAACAAAATGAACGGGTCGATAAGGCGGCAAAACACGCTATTAATCAGTTACCGATCTCTGAATTGCTTTCAATCCCCGAGCATTTGTACATGGTGATTTCCAAGAAACTCGGATCTTCTTGGCAGGAGTCCTGGCCTCTTAACCCAGCTAATAAACTATTTGAAATAAAGCATACCATCACACCGTGGTCATTACCCTGTCTAACAAACAGGGATAAGATGTTCTTAGTACTCGGCTTAGGATTGGTTACAGTCGTCTTACTCACATCCATTTATTAAAAAAAAGAACAGCTCCATTGTGTTCTTGTGGAGCAGTGCTGAATATCAAGCATATTCTAATCCAGTGCCCTTTACACACTAGTTTACGACGCTCATTAGGGCTGAATCATTCATTAGATTTTTGTTAGGAAATAACCCTATATACACTACTGTATATAAAAATCGCAACACCCTGATGGAATGGTCTAATCCATATGCAATTTGCAATATTTGCATACAATGGGTCAGAGTATAAATGATTAGATTTTCAGAGTAATTGCTTGAAAGAACACCATGCCTCGAGGACGACGAAGGGTACCATATCAACAGCTGACAGACTTTGAAAGAGGACGCATAATTGGTCTGCGTGAAGCGGGATGGTCGTATCGTGACATTGCTGCTCGTGTAGGACGTAATGCAACGACAATTATGCGTGCATGGAGGCAGTGGAGCGAAAAGAACATGGCACACCGAAGACCAGGCTCAGGAAGACCCAGACGACACCGCGAGATGACAGACACCTCTATCGCATGTGTGTAGCAGATCGTACAGCCACTTCCACAGTGTTAGCATAACAGTGGGGTGCTACAGTATGCAGGACAATGTCTGCTAGCAATGTACGACGCCGTTTGATTTCCAGAGGATTGATGGCACGAGTACCATTGTTGCGGATTCCTTTGACTCAAAACCACCGGCGCCTCAGGTTGCAATGGGCCCATCAACACCAACAGTGGCAAGCTGAATGGCAACAAGTTGTGTTTTCGGATGAGTCAAGGTTTAACTTGCAGCACCATGACGGCAGGCTACGAGTCAGAAGACATCGTGGCGAGCGCGACCTTCCAGAATGCATCCTGCAGCGTCATTCAGGACAAACGCCAGGGGTGATGGTGTGGGGTGCAATCAGTTACCATGGCCGTTCCCGTCTGATCAGAATCCATGGCAATCTGAACAGTGACCGGTACATCAGGGAAGTTGTGCAACCCGAGGTCATCCCCTTCCTGCAGAACCTTCCAGGCGCTGTATTCCAACAGGACAATGCCCGACCGCATGTGGCCAGAAATGTCCTCGCCTTTTTCCAAGCACATCAGACGCCCTTGTTCCCCTGGCCTGCTCGTTCACCAGACATGTCCCCAATCGAACATGTGGGGGACAGGGTTGCACAACTTCCCTCGTCGATTGACTCGTCAGACTCCTGCAGCAGCAACTGTGGATGAACTGTATACCCGTGTAGACAGTGCATGGCAGGACATTCCCCAGGCCCTTATTCAGAGCTTGTTTGACTCAATGCCACGACGTTTAGAGGCAGTAATTGCATCCCACGGTGGTTTCACCCGATACTAATGTGACAATAAAACGCATTGTATTGACCTGAAAATCTAATGGTTTCTTTTCTGACCCATGATATGCAAATGGTCCAAATTTAATGCAGATTGGGCTATTCCATCAGGGTGTTGCGATTTTTATAAACAGTAGTTTATTTTAGAAAACTATTTCTATTTTTAAAAATTATTCATGTTTTTAAATTCATATAGTCATCTTTTTTTTGCTTTTGCATTGTATATATCTGATCATTGAGTATATGTTTTATTTAGTGCTCTTTACACACTAATAATTTACATTGCCCCACACTAGTTATATTTCCTATTAGGGGAGAACCCTGGGGGGAAAATGTCTGTTTTTAAATTTATTAGTGACTACCTGTGGAATTTGTTTTTGACTTATTATAAAGCTTCTTTGTAAATAATGTTTGAAGTAGAATGATTGGGAAATGAACAAAGAGCTTGTATGATACACTAACACGGGGGAGAGCCACATAGAACTGGCCATGTGAAAAGCAACTGACACCTAGGTCCACGCCCGCAACACGCAGCATCTGGCTTTGTGCTTTGTTTATTGTCATGGCATAACATAAGCTCACCGGAAATTGTACACGTTTAAAGCGAAATGTGAAATTGTTAGGAATACTGGGGATTCGACGTATAAAAACTCGCTCGCCTGCGCTACTTCCCGCCAAAATTTCCGCTTCTATAATGTCACGTTGGAGAGAAGTAATTTTAAGCCGCCTACCATTACACAATTTCGGTAGGCTTAAATTTCGCAAAAGGATAATAGGAGCGCCTTTTTCAAATTAATTTTGTGTGATGGAAGGCCAGGTGCGCTAAGAGAGTGTAAAAATTCGACTGGATAATTGGTAGAGTCATCTTGCTAAATAACTCTGTTATCAGAGATATACTCTACATTTTCTCCCTCAACATGAATAAGTATGTCCGAGTTAATGCTTGCAGCTTGATCGTTTCGAGGTGTCAATATAACTCTTTCACAAAGACACGAGTTTTCATGAGTTGTTGTTTGCATTTGATCACCATAAACGGAAGAAATGATGTCTTGAAGTGAAAATACGGTACAGCACAAATTACCAGGCAAAACGATTTGACCATGTTCTTCCTGATATTTCTCGCAATTGACCTTGGGCTCGCAATTGTGCCAACACGATTTTAGGGACGAATGTTTTCCTGTCTCATCAGATGTATTCAAAAACGGATTTTCTCCTATATTATTTTTAACACTCTGATAAATGCGTTCGAATACTGTGCGCTGTTCTTACGTTAGATTTCGGACGGCGTTTTGCAAGGTTTCCGCAAGTTCTGGATTATTAATTACTTCCGCTTCGTACACTCTGTTGATACGTTCACCTTCTACTAATAGCGCCGGCAATCCGTACAGGGGGGGAAAGGATTTTCTCCTACAGACGTGATCAAATTTTGAATAACCGCCAAGCATAGATTAAGAGCAATATTAGGCAATCTATCATTCAGTTCGCCTTCATTATTTTGTCCGATATTCCTATAAAACTCTTCCGCCAGCTTATTTGAAGTTTTTGCCACAACATACAGCATCAGATAGGGCACAAAATATCAGCAAAACGGCAAACAAATGTCCAAGCGATGTGGACTGTCACCAACGCATAATTCAGCCAGAGCCTGTCATCATCCAAGTATCGCTTTCGGCAACCATCACGGTAAGTAAACACCGTTAACCATTCGTAGAAACGCAAAGGTGTGTAAAAGCAAGCCCAAGTAGAAAATTCGGCATTGTTTGGATGAACCGTATACACTCTTCGAATAGCGTGTTCTTTAAATATGTCGGGCTCCCCTTTTTGCAGTTCTGCCACGCCTTCTACGATTGAAGACACCTCCCTGCTTGTCGTAAGTATTTTATGACCGAATTTCATCACACAATATAGTTCTTGCAAAATCATCGATTTCACAAAAGCGAAAGTATGTTTGTCTGGGATTTTCTAACCGATCTGTAAGATTTTCAGGGTTAAAATATATTCTTTGTCTTCATTCAAGTGAATATCGAGATGTATCACAGACCGGTGTCTTTCGTGAATAGGGAATCTCAAAATGCTCCATACAGCCTCTGAATAGCTTATTTATCGGGCCGACTGAAACCTTGTGACTTCGTCGTGTTCATTTTTCAACGCAAATGTGGCTTGTTCACTGCCCTTGTTCACGTATATTCAAATATATTTAATAGATTCAACGCTTTTGCACATTTCAGCGTTGTAACTTGAAATGTTTTAGATAATATCGGCGGATAGGGTACGACCCATCTATTGTCCATAACAATTTCTTGGTCACGTGATCATATTGCTGCTGTAAATCCATCTTCCTCAGGTGAGCGTCGAGAATAGGACAGAATATCTATCTTCTCCCATTATCGTTTGCTCTACCAGTGCTCTTAGGTATCTTTTAGAACACCGGCCGTCCTGCAAGCAAAGAGAGTTTCTGTTTCATGCCCCGCAAGGACCGTGAACCATGTGTTACTTTTCGATGTCAAACAGTGTTGGATGTGTGTTACGATCTGAAATACAGCACTTCTCAGCGCTTACTCGTCTCAGGCTGGTGCGTATGTTTGCTAATCACTCGGCTTCGATTTTGGCGAATATATCGATGAAAAATTGGCTAAATAGTCCACGAAATCTTTGCAAGTAGACAAAACGATTTCGTCTTATTTGCACAGGTGAATATAAAATTGTTATGATATGTTTATGCTTATATTCGGCACTCTAATGGTAGGGTTGACTTGATACAATCCAAAATTATACCCATCTTATCCATGGTAATAAATTAATGTGTATTGTAGGGCGTCGTAAGACCGATGTGTCTCATAAATGCGTTGAAGACGTCGTTTCGAGTGCGTAATACTATATCACGTCGCTGTCATTTCTGATCAACCAAAACAGATGCAACTTCGTTTGTGACAAGGACATTGTACCTGCCGCTATATCCAGAAGCGGGTCGTTTATCTGCATTATTGACAAATTTATAATCATTATTTTGCCCTTGAGATCGGGGATGCTTCTATCGTTTTGGGACAGTGCAAAAACGATTTTTCCCATATGCGCAACAATGCGACGTTTTTTATTATTTTTTTGACAATTTTCCATTATAATCAACGGACATTCTTATAAAAATTCTTTCCATGTTTTAATTGTCCTAACGTTAACAGCATTAATCAAGGGTGGTTCTATCATTATGAGACGCACTTTATTTAATATAATTCAACGCTTTTGCACATTTCACCGTTGTAGCTTCAAATGTTGTAGATAATATCGGCGAATAGGTTACGACCCATTTATTTTCCACGTGATCTTATTTTTGCTGTAAACCTACCGTGCTCATGTGAGCGTCGAGGATAGGACGGGATATCGTTCTTCCCCCGTTATCGTTTGCCCTATTTGTGCTCTTGCATATCTTTTGCAACACCGGCCATCCTGCATGCAGGAGATTTTCTGTTTGATGCCCCGCAAGGACCGTGAACCATGTGTTTCTTTATGATGTCAAAGTGTGTTGGATCTGTGTTACGGTACGGGAATTCAGCACTTATCGACATCGTGGGACGTATTTTTTCTTCTAGCCACAGGAGGATATATGCGTGAGGCAGACCACTCTTTTGCCACTCCACACTTTACATGAAGCACAAAGCTGAACCAAAAACGCTT
>JAHWFO010057508.1:0-39231 GCA_023313115.1 Rhysida immarginata | reverse complement strand
ACTTCTCCGCATTGAGAGATCTCAGTTGCGCTGGTATGGCCACGTGATACGGATGCCGCAAACTAGTCTTCCTAAGCAGTTGTTATTTTCCAAGCCAGTGGGTAAGAGACCAAGGGGTCGGCCTAGAACCAGGTGGCTAGACTACATGGAGAATCTGGGTTCGAGTCGCTTGGATATTACCAGGGAGGACATGCGCCTGATGGCGGAAGATCGCGATCGCTGGAGATCCTCCATAGGGCTGCTGCCCCCGCGACCCTAACGGATAAGCGGGTTTGAAAAGTAAGTATGTACTCGCGCCCGGCGTTGCCTGGGCTTTTTAAATCATGAAATAAAAATACAGTATAGGTAAATTTTCAAAAACATTTATTTAATGTCAAAAAATTAATGGAAGTTTTTGGACTACACCTAAGTCTTGAGTACTTCCTTATAAACGACATTTAATGTTGTTGCATCTTTACTGCAAATGTATAAATTTCTAGGGTCGCTAACTAAGAACAGGCAACATACAGTTGGCCATGTGAGAAACAATCTTCTTGCAAATTTACTCCAGCTACTTTCAATGCTTGGCCTTGAGATTTGTTAATTGTTATGGCAAAGCAAAGTTTAACTGAAAATTGAATGCGTTTGAACTGAACAGGTAAGTCTGTAGGTATTAAAGGGACTCTTGGAATTAAAACTGTTTCACCAAGACCACTTCTAGTAATAATTGAACCTTCTATCACATTATCTTTTAATGATTTCACAATTAACATTATAGGAACACCAGTTTTAAGTTGTAATAAATGAAGTGGAAAACCAGAAGGTTGTAATGAGTTTAAAAATTCCACAGGGTAATGTACTGCATTTTCAGTTTGTAAAACTGTGTTGATGGAACAATACTGTTTTACATTTCCTTCAACTTTGTTCATTATTTTTATGTTTATTAGGTTAGCAGAATCGTTACGTGGTTTTAATATAGTCCTCTCTTGGAACCATCCTAAAGATTTGGACTGAATATTAGAAATATCGGGGTAAATTTTTTCAATCAAAGAATCTAGTGATTCGACATATTTGCACAATGAAGAATCAAGTTTATCCTACCATTTAGTTCTGGTTCACTGTCACAACCAATTTTCAACAATTTTGTAGAAAATGCATCTGCCTGTTGATCATTATTTAAAAGGACCCTCATGTTTTTAGTGAGTGAAAGGTGAATAACATGCTCCCAAATAAAAGACTTTTTTAAGCAAGCATTTACTTCGCCAGCAACTGTACCTTTTGTTATAACTGGTAGAGTTTGACGAAAGTCACCTGTGAATAAAAATGTCAAGCCACCCATTATTTGATTGGAGTTTCTAAGATCTTTCAGAGTGCGATGCAAAGCTTCAACAACAACCTTATTTGCCATAGTAGCTTCATCCCAAACTATCAAGGAAGATTGACGAAGTAATTTTGCAGTAGCACTTTGTTTTTTTATTTGGCAGAAAGGAGTGTCCCCTGGTATAATTGTGAGGGTAAGTTTAAAAGTGGAGTGTGCAGTTCGTCCCCCCAGTAACAATGTTGCTGCTATTCCTGAAGATGCAACGGCAATAGCTATCTTATTGAAACTTCTAATTTTGCATAGTATTAAGTTTGTTAAAAAAGTTTTTCCTGTGCCTCCAGGAGCATCTAAAAAGAATAGCTTTCCTTCACCATTTTGTACACTTGTAATAACCTTATCGTATGCGAAACGTTCGGTTTCGCTTCGCATGGTTTCTGTTTACACAGCTGTTAGAGGAGAAAAAAGCATGGCAGCCTATCGCAAAAATAGTACGTATTTCATTGAGTTCTTTTGAATGTTTTTGTGTTATATATTTTTTATTTTTTTATTGAATTAGTTTATTGAAATATTAAGTTGTGGAGGTACAGTATAGGTAAATTTTAAAAAAAAACTTTATTTAATGTCAAAAAATTAATGGAAGTTTATGGACTACACCTAAGTCTTGAGTACTTCCTTATAACGACATTTAATGTTGTTGCATCTTTACTGCAAATGTATAAATTTCTAGGATCGCTAACTCTAGAACAGGCAACATACAGTTGGCCATGTGAGAAACAATGTTCTTGCAAATTTACTCAGCTGTTACGATGAAGTAGAATTAGCTTATGTTTGTTTGTTTGCTCAAGAGATGGCGCTAAGCGTTTCGATCGCCGATCACCAAATGATGAGCAGCCATGTTGACGGATTTTGAGACCAATTAACGTAAATAATTTAATATAAAACCTATTTTTATGAATTAATACCTAGCCTACAAAGTTTCTACATAAATCCCCTAACAAACAAAACTTGTTTCATAAAAATCGATGCAGTAGTTCTTAATGTTATCGAGCACATACACCGGGGAAGTGACTTAGATTTATACTACACTATATGATCACAAATATCCGGACACATGCACGTCTGCGCTCTAGCCACGATTTCATGGAAATCAATAGGGCGTTGCACATCCCTTTGCCCGAATCACAGCTTCCACCCTTCGGGGAAGACTTTCCACCAAATGTTGGTAGGTACTTTCCGGAATGTTCCTCCATTCCTCCCGAAGAGCGAGAATCAGTTCAGGTACAGAAGTTGGCCAATGTGATCTGGCCCGCAAGCGTCTTTCCAATTCATCCCACAGACTCTCTATAGCATTGAGGTCGGGACTTTGTGCCGGCCAACCCATTTCTTCGACCCCTGAGTCCGCAAACCACTGCTGTACACGCCTCGCTTTGTGGCACGGAGTATTGTCGTGTTGGTAGAGAAATGGCCCGTTTCCGAAAAATTGCCACAACGTTGGAAGTGCACGGTTGTCCAAAACATTCAGATAACGGTCGAAGTTCATGATTACTTGCACAGGAACGAGCTGGCCCTGTCCGTACCATGAAAATGAGCCCCACACCATGACTCCTCCTCCTCCTCCTCCGAACTTGACTGTGGGCTCTGTGCACTCAGGTAAGAAGCGTGCTCCAAGTATGCGCCAAACCCAAACTCGTCCATCGGATTGCCAGAGTGTGTAGCGAGATTCGTCTGTCCACATTATACGTTTCCATTGGTCCATTGTCCAGTTTCTGTGGGCTTTGCACCACTCCAGACGTCGCTTGGCGTTGACCCTGCTGATGTGAGGCTTGTGGGCAGCAGCACGGCCATGGAATCCCATCGTGTGCAGTTCCCGACGAATTGTCATAGTACTGGCATCATTTGCAGAGGCGTTTCGAAACTCTGTGGCAATTTTTCCGCCGAGGACTTCCGGTTGCTGCGAGTGACACGACGAAGCACTCGACGGTCTCTGTCCGTTAGTTTCTTGGGTCTACCGGTTCGTTGTTGAACTGTTATTGATCCCCGGGTCTTCCATTTCATAATGACATCGCCTACTGTTGACTTGGGTATCTGAAGAAGGCTGGAAATGTCACGCACGGACTTGCCGCATAGGTGACATCCATGGTTACACGTTGGAACTCACTGAGCTCTGCCGAACGACCCATTCTTGCCAATGTCCAAGCAGAGTTGTGTCTGAAGGTGTGGGAAGCTATTTAAATGATGTGCAAGTCATTATCATGTGACATTGGGCCAATCGATGATCTGTGAGGGGTGTCAGAATATTTTTGATCTCGTATAGTGTATGTATAGATAGATAGAAGATAGATAATAATATCAGTTCATAATAATATCAGTTATATCATATAATGTTTCAAACATCACTGGATATGAAACATTGAAAATTTTTAAGATAAAATCAAGAAATATTTAGAATTTCTTTATTATAAAAAATAATAAAACAACACTACAAAACACTTAAATATAAAAGTGCTTAATAAATAATCTTCTTTATATATAAAAATTCAGGCTCAGGGTAAGTCAGGGAGCTCATATTCGCAACATAAGTTCGTTAGGTCCAGAGTAAGGTTTACATGTCCCCAAAGTGAGGGGGGAAGGGGTAATAATCATAAATCTTGGTTTATGTTTGTTTGTTTACTCAAGAGATGGCGCCAGAGTTTGTTTATGTTTTTTTTTGAAACTGAAGCTGGACTAACTGCGCAGAAGCAGGACAGCAAAAAAACTTCCGTTTTCCTCTGGATGTGTAGTAGAGTTTGCACATTTCAAGGCAGGAAACGCAAGTATTTGGCTGTCCTGCTTCTGCGCAGTTACTCCAGTTTCGGTTTCAATGGAAAGGTCTATATAAAAATTCAGGGTGCGTCTGTAAATGTTCTCAAAACTTTTGAACCACTTATCCTTTTGAGCTCATACTTGCACCAGATGTTCGTTAGGTTCAGGGTAAGGATTATATGTGCCGAGTGTCAGGTTGGCCCAAAGGGGAAAGGGTAAAAATAATATTTTGCTTGATCGGTCTGTCTGACTATGACCTCCTTTATTATTACAGACCTGTTTTACTGAATAATTTCCATTGTTGTTTTTTGCATTTCTCAATTTTGCCATGGCGCTGTTTAACCTCCCTTTTGTTGCTAACAGAGATAAATAAAATGTAGTGCAAACAAAATGTACTGAAAATATATAACGCATTAAAAATTTTTTGCATAGAACAATTTATTTTAAAAAGGAGTTAAATAGCGAATAAAAAGAAACCTAAATTTGGTTAATGAAATGAATGCTTGTTTTTAACGTCACTGAAAAGTCACCTGACCATCTTAGTCCAAGCAACAATGTAACCTTCATTGTTGGAGACATTCAGTGAGGGAGGTTAAACAGTGCCATGGCAAACTTGAGAAATGCAAAAAGCAACAATGGAAATTATTCAGTAAAACAGGTCTGTAATAATAAAGGAGGTCACTGTCTGACATGAGCCTACAATATGCGCGGACCAACAATGTCATGTCCTACAATGCAGAACAAAGTTTCTGCAACAATAGGCCATAAAAAATTACTTTGGCTATAGCAATGACGTATATTAAAGATAGACTCCGAATCCTATCGTTAACAGCGGCAAAAAGTGAAGTAAATTGAGCCATGATAGTTATGGGCAGGAGTGAGCCGTGGAGTAATCAGCTGTCTGGCTGCTTTGTTTTTGAAGATTTTGGGCCCGAGAAATAATTAATTCAAAGCCATTCTTCAAAGTTGAACTGCGTACAACTGTACAAACAAACAAGAAAAAGGATCAGGAATCATTTTCCACAAAAATAAATCAAAAATACGTAACTAAAATGAAAATACGTAACTGACAGACAATCGAAACGAAATTGAAATTGAAACCATGATCGAAAAATTGTTTATAAAAAATAATAAAATACTTCAAATACAAAGTAAACGAAAAGATAAACTTATCACTCCGTCATCGGCGTGTGAAAGAATTATTAATCAGTTACTCTTCTGTTTAGCCATGTCTTTGCATTATCTTCACTCACTTTCGGCCATGACAGTTATGGGCATGGAGCTTCCCAATTTGCTTCAAGTTACAACAATAGGATTCGGAGTCTATCTTTAATATACGTCATTGGGCTATAGTCATGGATGAAGAAATACAGGATGGGAAACTCCATTGTTTAAAGCGTGTTTTTTTTTTTGCACTGGTGCTCTCTGGCAATACCGCCTAGAGAGAAAACCTGCTCACGGAAAAATCATACATTGTTACATCACCTATGGTAGGGACAATATGATCAACAATACCCTACCGTAGGTGATGTAACCACGTAGCTGACGAGAAAGACAGGCCTGGGCACTCAAAAGTCACCTGATCATAGTAGTCTGGGCAACAATCCAACTTTCATTGTCTCAGTCTTGGAGTTTAACAATCAGTGTTTTTTCGTTTGTTGGAAACAATGAAGTTTGGATTGTTGCTCAGACTACTGTGGTCAGGTGACTTTTGAGTGCCCAGGCCTGTCTTTCTCGTCGGCTACGTGTAACCATGTATGACGTTTTCGCGCTCAGGCTTTGAGTAGACGTGGTGTTGTCCCTGGCCATTTGCGTGGGCATTACTCTGTCTAGCAGACGACTTACTTTTCCTTATTAGCCTCGATGGCTCAGTGACTGCGTGATCTCCTCTGGTCAACACCTCCTAGACAGAAAGCCTGATAACGGAAATGTCATACATTGTTGCATCATGATACGAAGTCATAATTTAGAGTTTATTATTGGTAGAAATGCAATTAAAGATGACTTTTTATGATGATGTAACAATTTATGAAATTTTCGCGCTCAGGCTTTGAGTAGAGGTGGTGTTGCCCGTAGCCTACGAAAAAGACAGGCCCCGGCGAGGAAAAGTCATCTGACCATGGTAGTCTGATCAACAATCCAACCTTCATTGTTTTTAACAAACGAGAAAATACTGCTTCTTAAAATCCAAGATGGAAACAATGAGGGGTTACATTGTTATTCAGCCTAGGATGATCAGGTGACTTTTCCGCGCCTTGGCCTGTCTTTTTCGTCGGCTACGTAGTCGACCAAATTTAGGACTTATTATTAGTAAAAAATAGGATTAACAATGGTCGACTAATGATGATGTAACAGTGTATGACGTTTCCGTTATCAGGCCTTCTGTCTAGGTGGTGTTGCTCTGATGCCGTAGATGTGGCTTCGATCCCGGCCGAGGACGACGAGGATTTTTCAGGGGGAAAATACTATTATATAAAAAAAAGAGCGAAAAATGTATACACTCATTCATTCATTACGAAATCTCCAGAACTATGAAGCCTACAAACTTGAAATCTGGCAGGTATATTTCTCTCGGGTTCTACGTGAGGGTGATAGAGGGAGCAAATCTAAGCAACATTTACCTCTTTCATTGTTTTCGAGATAAAAAATGTTGAAATCCTACCTGCAGGAAACAGTTGTTTGGAATCTGTGGAGAACTTAAAGACATTGGTATACGAGGCACCAGTGGGATCCGATGAAGAGCTGGTAGCCGGAATCGCCATAGCTGCGGACCAGATTCGCGAAGAACCAGGAACTTTTGAACTTTTTACGTCAGTCCATGCAGCGACGTTGTGAAGCATGCATTCATGCCGGAGGGAGTGAATTTGAACACATATTATTGATGAAAATAGGAAAGAAAATTCCACAGCCTGGGTTCAAACCGGAACCATCTGCTCACTGTGCAGACGCGCCAACCAATTGCGCTACTGTGGACATGGAAGCATTAACGCTATCTACATGTCCTTAGGGCTGGTTGGAGCAGTACCCAGTTCGTAGGCTGGGACTACCTTTCTCTACTGCGTATAATCGTTCCTGGTTCGAACCCAGGCTGTGGAATTTTCATTCCTATTTTCATCAATAATTTCAACATTTGAGGTTTGGCGTGAAAAAAATAAAAAGAAAAAAAGAAAAAAAAATCCTCTTAAGATCTTTCATGTTATAATCTAGAACACATATTGTAAAACATTTGCATGCTTTATAAAAAACAAGTCACATTTTTGTACTGTATGCAATGTGTTTGTGTTCTTTTTATTACATGATTGATCGTGATTTTGACGTGGTCCAGAATTACGGGTTGAGTGGCATATTAGGTCTACGCGACGTCCAACATTTTTTATCTCAAAAAAAAAAAATACCCAGAGAAAAAAATGGAAGAGGGAAATGTTGCCTAGATATGATCCCTCTATCACCCCCATGTTTGTACACTACCCAGTATACATAAATATGAAAAAACTATACTTTTCTCCGAGCAACGACGGGTACTTCAGCTAGTAAATATATATTTAAAAATATTTAAAGTTATTTAAGTAAATATTTAAATAAATTCACTGATTTTATTTATATATATCTTTATTATCTAATTATTTATTAAGTACTTTTATATTTAGGTATTTTTGTAGTGTTGTTTTAATATTTTTTTATAATAAAGTAATTCTAAATATTCCTTGATTTTATGTTAATTTTTAAATGTTTCGTATCCATTGAACTTATATTATGAACAAATAAATTCATACGATTCATCTTACATTAGCCTGAGAAGCTAAACGTTCGTAAAATTCATTTTATTTGCAAGAGTATCGTAAAATACGGATTTATTATTATTATTTAAACAACACTATAAAATAAATATTAAAACAACCCTACAAAAATTCTTAAATATGAAAGAACTTAGATAATACTTAAATTACATCATAATTTATTCATAAAATTAATGAAATGCACAATATTTAGTTTCAATATTTTCATAATTGAATATTCAATAAAAGTTTGTAGATTGAATTTTGAATCACCCTGTATTGTCTACTTTATATATTAACTTTACCCTGGAGGCTTTTTATTCTTAAATAAATCATTAACTTCTTCAACGATTATTATTATTTTTTATGTCTCGTTCGTTGCTTTAAGCACCGTAAACTGAAATGCGCTTGTAATTATCTTAAGTTCATTCGTCGTTGTCTTGATTTATATGATGATTTTAATTTTCATAAACGCCTGTCCGAGCTCTAACTTTCGTAATGATGCCTAGCGAACTATAAAGCATCATTACGAAAGTTTTATTTCGTGCAGCTACTACTTTATTTAATTTCGTGTAGCTGCAAATAAAACTCAAGGGTTTATGTATACTAGACCTCCAATCACTCGAAATTTGTACTTACGTCTGATTGAACCTGGAACAGTGCACATATTATATTTAAATTATATAGGTACATATTGTGTTATGAATTTCTTTTTCATTGCATTCAGTGGAGAAAATATTCCTCAGCTGTCATCCGGAGAACAAGGAGAAAATTATTGATCTTTTCGCGCAAATTAAAACAAGAAAAATGGATTTCATTTTTAAATGAATAGATTAAGCTTGAACTGTAACAATTTAGGTTAAATAAGTGAAAAAAATGTTTGATTTTGTTTTTATTAGGATTTCATCAAGTTTCTGAATAAGTTTTCTTTTTACACAATTTTAAAACAATGGCTATAAATTTTCTGGAGCAGCACCCCCATTAATTTTAGCTACGAGCCGCCACTGAACTGAATGAACGTGAGGGGATTCTTCTCTGTGATGTAGCTACACGGTATTACTGTATTGTACTGCATTCGATATGGCAGTAATTCAGGACTATCATCAGTGAAAGATTAACACAATGACAGCTAGAATGTGTTGTCTAACCCTTCAAGCATAAAAATAGAAGGGTTTTTTTTATGCTCGAAGGTCTAACCCATTGTTTCTCGATATCGCCCCTTAAGGGGCGGCAGGATCATTGGAGAGGGTGTTATATAGCAAGCGGACAATCGACATTCGAACAAAGAAGAATTGTACATTTGTTCAGGTGAGACGTAAGCACCCCTTACACGAGTCTCACCCTTCCGGAATAAATTCCACATGAAATACATTGAAATAGGCAAGAAGCCTGAATAATCCAAAGAGGTATTCCACATTATGAGAAAAAAATTAATAATAACACTGACGATTGTCAGAAGAGTGGGAGAGAGGGAGAGGGAGGGGATGATATCACATCTTCCAATAATCCGGGAAGGAAGCGTTGCCAATGTCTTCGAAGTTGACATCAAGAATATACCTCGGTTTTCTATACTTTGTATGCCACTTCATTTCCATCAGGTTATTCAGTATTCCAGCCACCAGGTCATTGTCATGGCTCTTCATCGTCTGCACCATGTTCATCAGGAGATCTTGGATACACTTTCCAATGTGAGTCATGTTCAGATCCGAGTGGATGTAATGATTTTTTACGTTCCCTCTACCAAGCTGGGCAGTGGTCTTCAGGGTAACATTCAGGAACGATTGAAGTTCACTCCAGCTGCTTCTACATATAGTCGCCCACGCAGGCATACCAAAGAGGAGGATGGTCCGAATCACTGTCTTGTACAGTAGTAATTTATTGTCAATGCTGAGGGCGCTGTTTCTACCCAGGAGAGCTATAAGACTGTACTTAGCCCTCTTCGCTTTGTTCAGAGCGTAAGTTACGTGACGATTCCAGGAGAGCCTTGAGTCGATGATAACGCCAAGGTACTTGTAGTTGTCAACCCATTCGAGTTTCTTATTGAATAGAACCGGGACAGTTAAGCTTTTTGTTGAAGTACACGGCTTTGCGTTTTCTGACGATAAGATTCAGTTTTCAGCAATTAAACCAGTCTTCGAACTTCTTCAAGGCGTTCTGCATAGAAATCTAAATTACACTTCTTGGGTTTTGGGAAATCGTGCACAAAATAATTAAAGAGAACGGGCCCGCGATTTTTTCGCACATCCGCGTTCGTTTACTCATTTTACCTTACTGTGAATACAAAAGATAACGGTAGCCAATACCTGCTCTATGGTATGCTGTACTTTAAATGTGATAGCGTGACCAATATGAGTTAGGCGGTTCTGTACTCTATTTTTACATAAAACATTTGTTGTTGTATTTTTAAATGTAATGAATTAAGGTAACTCTGAAATGAAATTAAAGTGTTTGGGAGTATGACTGGGGTTATAGTTAGGGTTTCAAGTATAGAAATAAGCATATATTACCATCTTTAGTGACTGTACCAAACATCCGCGAATCCTCCTCATTTGCGACAGATTCTGGAACTTAACCTCGCGAATGGTCGAGGTCTGAGTGTTCATCACATTACTCCAGAAGAGAATAACAAGGAATTTTGGTACAATATTTAATTAAAATGCATAAAAAACCTCACATAAAAAAATTAAAAAAAAATTTTTCGATCGAAAAGTTTTATAAATGATAATTTAAAAATCAATGCAATAATTTTAAACAAAAAAAATAAAAAGATTACTTGCATTTATAAAAAATTAACAGGATGGATTTCATAAAATAACATCTTCAAACATTTTTACCAATGTAATCGTAAAAATATAGAATCAAGAAAATAGTATCCAACAGAATTTCACATATTCAGATATTCATTCATTATTTTATATTGGATGTGATTACTCGCATTCCAACACTTTTGCTTCCCATATGCTGCACTGATTTACGAATATTATTTTTTAAGCTTTGTGTTAAGTTTAAATTTAGTAGTGTTCAACAATATTCTTCTTTATATTACCTGCTGAACATTTGCTAGTATGTGTTGAGACAAAAAATCCCTAATATTTTAGTGTGGTTATATCGATATTATATTTTCATTATATCTAAAAATATTTTCTTCAACCGAAAGAATATTGAATACATCTTAAGATGCATTTATACACTGGTGGAAAAAAAAGCTCAACACCACGAAGGACTTGTGTTAGATGAATGAAATTTGGACTGTATGTTCAGCTATGGTATTTATTCAATTAATTCAAGTTTCGAGGTTACAACTTATAGGGGACGCCACCAGCGCCACCCTGTACATGCAAATGAGTCATTCCAAGGAGATCAGACGCGCGTCTGTGTCACTTCAGACACTTGTGGACGTGTGTGATAGAGTACGTAAAACATGCCTCGAAGACGACTGCAACGTGAACATGGGCAGCTAACCTAATTCAAACGAGGACGTGTAGTGGGCCTTTGAGAGGGTGGACTGTCTTACCGTGCTATTGCAGAACGCATGGGTCGAGACGTTGCCACTGTGTACAACTGTTGGCAGCAATGGTCCAGGGAAGGCAGGGTTGCCAGGAGACGACTCCCGGCCACTGGAGACAGGGTTGACCGGCGCATCTGGAGGATGGCTGTGGCAAATCGGATAGCATCTGCAGCGGACATTCGGGCTGCTGTGGCACCCAACGTCACTCCACGCACAATTCGGAACCGTCTCCTGGCCAGGAACCTCCACTTCAGGCGCCCTGTGGCATGTTTGCCTCTTACCCCTCAACACCGTGCGACTTCAGTGGTGTCAAACCAGAGCGACTTGGAGGGCAGAATGGAGGTCTGTGGTCTTCACGGATGAAAGTCGTTTCTTTCTGGGTCAGAGTAATGGTCGCACAAGGGTCAGGAGGAGGAGTGGGGAAGTCCTGTTAACGAGCAGTATCCGTCGTCGGCATACTGGCCCCATCCCTGGCCGTTATGGTATGGGGAGGGATTTCCTACGACAGCAGTATCCCCCTGGTGGTTATCCCAGTCACCATGACGGCAAACGTCTACATTCGGATGGTTGTTGAACCCATTGTGCTGCCATTCATGGCTGGTATGCCAGGGAGGCTGTTCCAACAGGATAACGCTCGATCCCACACTGCCGCTGCAACTTAACGTGCCTTTCAGGGTGTCCACATCCTACAATGGCCAGCACGATCACCAGATCTGTCGCCCATCGAGAACGTCTGGGACATGGTCGGACGCCGTGTCAGGGCTCTTCCACAACCAGCAACAACTGTCGCTGATCTGACCATCCAGGTACAACAGGCATTGAATGCCATACCACAAAATAACATTCGGCATCTCTACGACCGTATGCATGCACGTGTGCAGGCCTGCATAGACCAGCGCGGGCGAGTACAGCGGGTACTAAAGTCCGTGCTTTTCACCATGTACAGGGTGGCGCTGGTGGCGCCCCCTATAAATTATAACCCTGAAACTTGAATCAATTGAATAAATACCATAGCTGAATATACTGTTCAAATTTTATTCATCTAGCACAAGTCCTTCGTGGTGTTGGGATTTTTTTTCCGCCAGTGTAAGACTACCCACTTTATATTTCTTTATTTCAACTAAGTTAGTTATTTCATTAGGAATATCAAGTGGAGCTACGTCAGTTTTGACAGACTGTAAGCAGTTTTCACAAGTAAGATTACGTTGCTCCTATTTCCTAATAATACACCCACATAATTAATATAAAACTGATAATTCAGTTACAATGGAATCAAGCCAAAAACTGTGGACACAATTATAGAAAGAAAAATAACTCCGAAAACACTATTTCAGATGATAAATTTTAATGACTCAGATGTACATTTCGGAAACGAACAAGAGAAGCCGAGTATTTATAATAATTAAGAACCAATCAAAAAATTAGACAAAAAATTATAAAAACAAAACGCGAAAATATAAGTTTAACCCCGGGTATATAAGTTTAAGTGTGAAACGTGTGACGTGTTTTATTTGGGAAGCTCGCAAAGAGGAGTAGGAATACGATGAAGGAACATATTTCTTATGTAAAGAATGCTAGGTTAGGGGTGTCATTTTTTGCGTACCATATCGTTAATGAAAAACAATTATTCTACAGATTTGTTTGAAGTTATTCATAGATGTAGAGATGTTAAAATGTTATACTTCCTTGAATCGATTGAAATTGTAAAAAACAAAGCAACCAATAAAACCCTGAATAGTGATGATGGCCCCATGCCACTGGCAGAATGGCTCCCTTTAGCAAAATTTTTTACAAAATAATTTACTTTCCTTGGGTTGTTTCCACTTTGCTCTTATAATCGGACTTTGCTTTTATCCGGTGGGGGGGGGGGGGGGCTCCTATTGTTGTTATTTCACTCATTCCACTTAGGCAGATCATCTCTCACTCACGCTACTGCTGCTACGGCACGACGATTCTACCACTCGACGGACGACGACGTACCTATTGCAGTCTGGACAACTTTCAATGCATCGGTAAAATCTCCAAGAGGACTAACAAGGTAAGACTTTTTTAAGACTTTCAAACTGAGTCGTTCGGAGTAGGTGCGTCTTTCTAAGGACGGCAAAACCCAGCACCACACCTGCTTCATGATGACATCAGGCGCTGCGTCAAAATCTCCTACATGTACTGTTAAGTATGCTGATGGTAAAGTGTTACCTTGTGAACTGGCCTACAAAGATGCGTGTAAGGATCCGAGATTTCTTGCATTGGACATTATTATTAACGGACAACTTGAGGCATTACGTACTGAACAGAACAGCAAATATTTAGAGTTAGAATCAAGAGTGGAAGCGCTGTCTAAGGAACTTGGTAGCAAAATTGATAGTTTAAAAAGTGATATTCAGAGTGCTAGTTTAGAGACCAATATTGACAAGTGCTTTGCTAACCATGGCAATATTATCAAGGAGTTTATGGGTTCTCCCATTACTTCTGATTCGCCCATGATAGTGGTAAATCCTGATGCAACACATAATAATGAAAATGTTTCTACTTGCCTGGAAGCAGTCGACAAAGGAAACTCCTCACTACGAACTAGCGTCAAAGAAGGCACGAAAATGATTCTGCTGACAGGGATGGAGGTAACTGGCGTATTGCGCAGAATAAAAGAAACAAAGTGGTGTTAGGATAGACAACATTCAGTCTACTGTCGATATCAAAAATGGTGTTTCTGTAGCCCTACAAGGTAACAAAGCCAAGCTTGGTTATTCCCAAAGCAATGTCACCCATGGAAAGGGAGTTATTTACATTCCTCCGATTATTATTCGTCATCACGGAAAACCAATCAAGGAAATTCTAGAGGAAATCGCAAAACATGTGTCGGTTGTTTGATATATTATATGACATATAGCATTGAAAGAATCAAATGGACAATAATGGTTCCACTAAACCACGTCCATTTGAACCAACTTAGATTATCATTAATTTTACGTCATATTCATTCATTATACGTCATTCAAAATTGTTTGATATATTACATGCCATATTTTACCATTGAAAGTTCTAATGAACTATAATGGGTCCACTAAACCACATAATATACAACCAACTTTGATTTTCATTAATTTTATGATATATTCTTATATGGCACCTCCTTCCAAGTTGTTTGATATATTACATATCAGATTTTAGTATTAGAATTTCCAATTAACCATAATGGTTCCACTAAATCCAGGTTTCTGTGAACCAACTTCGACTATCATTAATTTTACGTCATATTCATTCATTACACATCATCCCAAGTTGTTTGGTATATTACATGCCATATCTTAGCACTGAAACTATCCAATGGAACATATTGGTTCCATTAAACCACATACCACTGAACCAATTTCGAATATCATTAATTTTACGTTATACTTATTCATGACACATCATTCTAAGTTGTTTGATATATTACATACTGTATCTATTCATTGTAACCTTATGAAATGAACCACAGCGGTTCTATTAAACCAGGTGCGTTTGAGCCAATTTCGAGTATAATTAAATTTGTTATATTCATTCATTACACGCCATTCCAAGTTGTTTGATATATAACATGCCAAATCTGAGCTTTGAAAGTTTCCATTGAACCAGAATGGTTCCATGAGACCACATACCATTGAACCTATTTCGACTATCATTAATTTTACGTTAATATTCAACTATGACATGTTATTTCAAGCTGTATGACATAATACATGGCATATCTTAGCATTGAAAGTTTTCAGTGGACCATAATGGTACCACTAAACCACAGACCCTTGTACCATTTTTGAGTGATATTGACCATCAAGGAAGACCATCAAGTGTCTTCACTTAATTCACAAGCATTTTCTCTGCTTTAGCTATGGAAGGCCAAAGAGAGAACAGCATTTGGCAGTGCACAGGCCATTTATAGAATTTGTATTCAACAATGGTCTTCAGCAAGAACATGAGCGCTCATTATGAATACGGGGATGAGTATATTTTCAACAATTGCTCCTACCGTATAAATATAATAAAAAAATTAAAAGTTATTGAATTAAATATAAAAGCGATAATAACAAACGAATATATTTACCTCGCATAAAATATGATTGGATTCACGTGCTGGAATCTAAAGTTTACCATTAAGTTCACATTTAATTTTCGCTGCCCAAATTCGGCGTCGCTCATCGTCTCTAGAAAATCTGTGGACTTTAAAGGCGTTTTTCCCGCTGTTCGAACAATCTACTGCAGCACAATTAGGCATTATGCCCTTAGTTTTATAAATGTTTTTAATTCGGAAAGAAATTACAGCTAGCAATGTTTAAATACAGTTGTATCGCATGATACAAGTTTCGGCATCGAAAGGTATCGGCTAGCATGGTTAGCACATAATGGCGTCCATAAGTCACGTGCTGGCTCTAACCAATCATTTTCCACTTCTTACTTGTCGTCTCTCTGATACATGCTGTATCTCTAATTCATCTGCAACGTAGCGGTCTTCTCGTGGCGTGCGGAGAGTACCTGGAAATTCAAAAGAGACAGCCTAGCCCCTCCACGACGAAGGCTTGTAGGCCCCATGGGGCAATGATGTGTGTTTCGGATAGGGATTGAGTTGTCGAGAAGTGCATGTCTATCTGGAAAAAGTTCCGGAAGCGGGCTATGGACGGGGAGACGATTTCCGACGCCGTTCTTAGTGACCACTTAGCTGGGCTCGGGATTTGCTTCAATTTTCTACGTGAGACTCTGTTGTGGATATCGATGACGGCTTGCTGCCTTCCAACGACTAAAGCTTCCTCCCGTTTAACCCTCTCTATTGCAACACAAAGAGCAGTCCTCACCGTGGTCACTAACAATTCAATACTCCCTCCGTAGGGTAGTTTTATTACGGCAGGCTTCAAAATAACGAACATAAGCTTCACCTTCACTGGAAAAGTTTGAGAATATATTAAATCTGTTCGGCAGGCACCGGACGCGCTAAAAACATCGATTATGTCGAAAATCAAACATTCCAGAGACAGAGTATGAGAAGAGGACGGAATTTCTTTTACAGTCCAGGTATCATTAGCTGCTCTACTATCTTTACGAACATCGTATCAATCGCTCCAGCAGCTGAGCCCATTTCCTCGCTCTCTTGATACGTCCTCACGCTTGAAATCCTCGCACACTTCCTCTCCTTTTTCTTAACTCGTATTCGTAACTGAGTTTCTACCGACATGCCCCCAAAGTAACATGACGCTTTATTTTGGCTTTTTCCATATTAATTTTTACCAATATTAATAGATAGATGGATACTATCAATGCTGATAAAATATGAGGCCATTATCTGTTCGCTCGAGCAGACGCTGCTTTCCTATGACGCTTCTCGTTCGCTCTCATCCTTCTCACAATCGCGCTTAGAAGTAAATAACCATGACACTCAGATTAGTATCTTGCAAACTGCTGAAAATCGCTTTTCAAAAAGCCTTCGTAGTTATATTAAAATAACATAAAAATATCCATCTTTCGTTAAAGTTGGGATGAAACAAGGAATAAAGCCAACTTTATACATAAAATAGAGGAAAATCTAAAGTAAAGACTCACCAGTTACATTGAATATCTGATATTCACAAATATTGGATTCAATTGATATCATGTGTGTCTCATTGGTAAAAGAATTCTTCATCACGCAACAACTATTCAATGTGTTTACATTAGAATCTGGAAAAATAATTTGTGTGATGATTTATTTATTCTATACTTTATGAAGCAAAAATTATAGACCATGGTCCCTCTTCTTAACCTTTAAACAATCTTTATTATCGCATGATACCGAGACTCGAGTCTTGTCCGTACTTGGGCCATTGTCTAGTTCGTAAGAGTAGAAAAATTCTACAAAAAAATGCAAAAATTAAATTTTTTGTATAATTTAGGAAAAGCACATGTCAAAAGAGTACTTGCCTGAATTATTACGTAAAATCGACATTTCTAAATGATCAGGTCCAAATTTATATCTGTAAATAATTTCTTCGTTATCCTTGATCGTCTGATTTCCGTTATCGCATAAAGGAGTTTTCGTGTTTCTATGTTTCTGAAGGATCTCTGCTTTTTCAGACAGAGTTTTTTCTAAATACCAAGTCGTAATAAACAAGCTATAAAAGCCGCACATTCATACTCAACATATTTTTGTCCTTAATTTGCCGCTCTAACCCAGGAATTTATCCTTAAGTTGTCAGATATTTCTTTAAATAGAATGCTACATACTTTCCAAACTTAATTGAAAGCGTAATATCCAGAAAAAGACAAATAAAATTGAAAAAGGGTTAAAGATAAGCAATAAGAAATTCAAATTATTTGAATTTTAAAACAACTTCTAGATATTACAATTATGATATTAGGTACGATGTACAGGTGTTCCAAAATGTATTAGACAACTTTTAATCATTATTATATAAACCTTATTGATAGAGATAAATGGTTTTCAACAATTTGTTTATCAACGTAAAAACATATTTTGGTATATTAGTAAATTTCAATATGGGCACCATTTGTTGAAAGGACAATATCCAAACGATATTCATCCTCTGCCCATGTTCCTGCTAGTATCGCCTCATCTACCAAACTCACTGCAGAAACAATGCGGGATTTCAAATCCTCCACACTTTTGACTTTTGTGCTGTACACATTGTCCTTAAGAAAACCCCTCAGGAAAAAGTCCAGAGGTATCAGGTCAGGTGAACGAGGTGGCCACGACTTAGGCACATCTCGCCCAATCCACCGCTGAGGGAATTCAAGCATTGAGCGCATTTCGGACTGTTAACGCCCAGTGAGGAGGGGCACCATCTTGTTGGAAGAAAATAATTAGTTAGTCGTCCTGAAGTTGTGGAAATGCGTATTGTTCAAGCATTCTAATGAACCATAATGGTTTCACTAAACCAAGTTCTTTGAAAACAATTTCGACTACAATTAATTTTACTTTATGTTCATTCATGACACATCATTCCAGTTCGTTTGATATATTACATGTCAAATTTTAGCACTGAAAATTTTTGAGGATGTTATTAGTGTATTATTAGAGCAGGTGGCATTGTTTCGATTACAACCATTTTCAAAATGGTTCATTCCCGTAACCATATTTATTAATTGGCGAAAATAGTAATTTATATCCGCTTCTATCTCGTAATTACGATTTGTTTGATATATTACTTAATATATCTCTCCATTGAAAATTGCTAGGTGGGGTCGTAAAGGTACCATTTGTGCACGTGCTATTGAACAGATTTAGATAATATATGGAATTCATTCGTGCAATGTACAATGTTCATCGACTGACGAAAATAATAATGAATAACCGCATTTATCTCGTCATTACGATTTGTTTGATAATTACTCAATATATCTTCCCATTGAAACTTGCTAGGTGGGAAATAGAGGTGCAATTTGTGCACGTGCCAATGAACCGATCTAAATAATATTTGTGATTGGTTCGTGCCATAAACCATATTCATGGACTAACGAAAACAGATTTTGAAAATCTTTCATAGCCTCGGAGGAGTTAGAGCTATAGACAGACGGAAGACGGACAGACAGACAGACGGACAGACAGACACGTTTCCCCACACAGATAGCATAAAGCAATTTTCGGTACTTAATAAACCATGCCACACATTGTGCGTACTCTACGCTAGTCACCATTTTCCAGAAACTATCACAGGAAGTACAGGTCTGGATTACTCAAGTACGGCAATCCGCCATTTTTGGCCCAGTTGGCCCAATCATTTTATTGCACCAATTATATAATTTGGCTGAAATAAATTTTATTTTCAAAATTTTCGCTATATTATCGTCTGGAAATATAACGTATTCATTTTTAATTTTATTGATTGTCAACGTCTGGGCCAAAAATGGCTGGAAAAAACTCACGTGACCTCAAATTAACCAATCAACAACCAGTATTATCTGCTTGCATTGGGGAATGTACTCTAGTAATCCCGAGCTTTAACGGAAAGGAAGGTGCGGGCACACCTAGCATCATAATGCTGCATCAAAACTTTTTGACTTGATAAACAATTTGTTGAAAACCATTTGTCTCTATCTGAAATAGTTTTTTTTTTATATAATGATCAAAAGTTTTCTAATACATTTTGGTACACCCTGTACAATCCAAAATAGCCGAGAATTTGAATATTCCGCTCGAATCAAAGCAGTACGAGGTTTTGCCGCTAGATGCCTCTTGGTGTACGTTTCGTAACCGTAGGCCCATTTCTTTGTAAGTTATTGCTGTTGTGTTCTTGTGCTTCTCCAAATTTCCAAATTATTCGACCTCGTGCAATAATTTTAGATAGTTATTTAATTTGATTCTGATAATGTGAAAGATCGCTTTTTTCATCAAAAACCACCAACAAACGTGAATTTCCACTCTTTTGCACAGTCCAGTGCACACAGTGCGCGAAAATTAGGAGACTGTCAATAGGAAGTTTTACTGTGAATACTTTAAAGGGTGAGGAAGAATTTCGCGCATATGGCCCGAGTTGTGGAAGAACAAAGACAGGTTGCTCCACCATGACAACGCGCCCGCACATACCTCGCTCCTTTTGAAAGAATTTTGGCAAAAAACAACATAGCAACGGTTCCCCATCCTCTCTGCGATTTGTACCTCTTCCCTAAATGAAAGGGCTACGTTTTGACTATATTGAAGATATCCAACTGGACTTGCAACTGGTCTTGAACACCCTATAGCCGGACTTCCAAGAGTGCTTCCAAAAATGAGAAAATCGCTGGAATTGTTGGATACGTGCCGGAGGTGACTATTTTGAAGGTAACAGCGGAAATTAGGGTATTAGGTACGCGTTCTGTTAGATAGAACCTCGTACTGTTATCTTACTGCAAATAGAATTAAAATTTATGATATCAGATGCGCTTGCTCTTTATTTTATAAAGAAAGCTTTCTTTTTTTATTGTAATTACTACAAGAGGGTTGTTTTCCTTCCCATACGGACCGCCCTTTGCACTTGATAGTTCGTGGTCCGAATAGAACAAATCCTTTCTCACAAGAATAAGTTATCGTTTCGTCTATTTTATACTCATTCTTGTCAGGCATTGTACTACTGTATTTTGACTTACCCGGAAAGCCACAGTTCTTTGACACAACTAGAAATAAAGGAAAATAAATATATCATATCTATTTCTAACTAGCGGACCCAGCAATGCTTGGCTATTGCTAAATTTGTGTACATAAATACTGATTTTAACGTGATTTTATTCATAAAGAAAAACTCAAAATGTTTCTTAGTATTCCTTAATAAATTTCAATGTGCCCCCCCATTTATGGTGTGAAGGACGTCAAAGCGAAACTCGATTTCCTCCCATGTACGGGCAAGCATTTTGGTGTGGTTTAATGCATGATCGAGTAATCGGACATTTTTTTTTGTCTGAAGACACCATTACCGCTGCAACCTACCTAGATATGATGGACAACTACCTGATTCCACAGGCGGAAGAAGTGGAGCCCAACATAATCTACCAACAATATGGAGCACCTCCTCACTGGGGCCTGCAAGTTAGGCAGTGCCTTGATAAGAACTTTCCAAGACGATGGATTGGAAGGGATGGGCCAATCCCTTGGGACCCTCCCTCACCCGATGCGAACCCTTTGGATGACATGGAAACTTTCAAGAACAGAATAATTGAAATAATCGGAGAAATGACCTCCGAAATGCTAGCTTCGGCGTCCTTCATGCCATAAATGGGGGCACATTGAAATTTATTAAGGCATGCTAAAGAACTTTTTGGTTTTTCTTTCTGAATAAAAAAAATCACGTTAAAATCTGTTTTAGTTTTAGAGTAATAAACATGTATAATACGGGAGGTAATTTAGAAACACCCTGTTTATATATATATACAGAGTGTCCGGAAATAAATGGTAAATATTCATACACGTGAGAACATGTATAACGAAGTATTTTTATTCCTATGAACATGGTGTCGCAAGCCAACCCCCAAAGAGATACAGGGGGATTAAAGTATGCTGCGATGCCTGATTGTTTGCGTCCCGCGAGCGACTAGGCAATGTGGTGCAGCCCACATTGGAGCCTACAGACCTGTTAGAAGGTGTTGATGTAATGGAATAAAATCAAGTCACATCACATAACATTAAACTACGTAGAAATAAACAAATAAGACACCCTACAAACGCTGTAGGCTCTTAAGGTAACATCTTAACGTAGACTATGAGCAATGCACATCAAGGCGTACACCCAAGCTGTGGATAAAAACAAATGTGAACAAAACAGACGCCACGTATCAAGACTCAAAGCAGTGGTTCAAAAGTCCGGCCATGTGTTTGCACGCACAGGTTACATCGCCGCAGTAGCGACTCCCGTGCATGACGTACTACATTCTGTTGTTCGCGGATTGTTTCACCTGCCACAGCAATGCGAGCGACCAGATCATCAACGGATGGAACAGGTGTTTCGTACACCAGTGAATTCATGTAGCCCCACAAAAAAAGCCCAATGGGGATAGGTCAGGTGACCGTTGTGGCCAGGCGATTGGTCGCCCACGTCCAACATACTTTAATCCCCCTGTATCTCTGTGGGGGGTGGCTTGCGACACCATGTTCATAGGAATAAAAATGCTTCTTTATACATGTTCTCTCAGGTGTATGAATATTTATCATTTATTTCCGGACACCCTATATATATTATTTTATTTATTTCATAATTGTTAGTTATACAGAACATCCAGAGCCAGTATTTAGATAATATTTGTGATTGGTTCGTGCCATGAACCATATTCATCGACTGACGAAAACAGATTTTGAAAATCTTTCATTGTCTCGGAGGAGTTAGAGTTACGCACGGACAGAAAGACAGACAGACAGACGCGTTTCCCCACACTGAGAGCATAAAGCACCTTTCAGCACTTAATAAAGGAGAACATGTGAGTTCGTCACGAAAGCAGTTTTTTCATTGTTGTCCACGTTTAAGTATTGTTGGATTCACATAAAGCACACGCCGGAACCGTAAAGCTACCTGACCATTGTTGTCTGAGCAACAATTTTTATCATCTTTCAATCACAAAACCATAAATAAAGGAGAAAATGTGAGTTTATCAAACAAAACAATTGGAATGAATTGAATTTGATAAAAATAATTAACGCGCAAACTGCGCGTGGGCCCCGTTCATCAAAATAATAAATTAGTAAAATTCAAAAAAAAGGGAGGGGGGACGGGGGGGGGGGGTTAATCCATTTAGGAGCGGTTGGAAAGAAAACTCAACAGTCTTGATTTAAAGATTGCTAAATTAGAAGAGCGAATTTCATGAATCAGGTCGGCCTAAAATCATATGCCAGAGTTTAGAATAATGATTTTTCAATTGAAAAATGGAAGGAAAAATTCTGCGATCCGGATTCGAACCAGGGGCGAGTTTTTGGACTTGAGATTGCGGTTTAGTAAGCATCGTTCATACGTCAAAATTGCGTAATATCAAAGCCTTCCAATGGCAATTACTCTGATCTTACGCAATTTTGACATATGAGCAATGCTTACTAAACCGCAATCTAAAGTCAAAAAAATCGACCCTGGAACCTCGACTATCATGGCCCATGCCTCTACCAATTGGGCTATCGCAAACACGACGGAAGCCAAGCTGTCTCAAGGTGTCTTAAAGACAACCAAGTTGCCACGGTTGAAAGCCCAATGGAAGACGGGAACCTGGCCCGCAGATCGAAAATTTCTCCACTCCTTGAGACAGCTTGGCTGTCCGTGGTGTCTGCGATAGCCCAAATGGTAGAGGCAACGGCCATGATAGTCGAGGTTCCTGGTTCGAATCCGGGTCGCAGAATTTTTCCTTCCATTTTTCAATTGAAAAATCATAACCTATGCTTGGAGACGCTTCTCCAGTTAATAATTATTATTATTTAAGAGTTTAGAATGTTTTTAAGCTGATATGTTTAATTCGAAGAAACTTTAAGGAGTGGAAAAGAGATCGTAGAAGAAAAATGGTTAAATGGTTGTTTAAGGATTTGTAAATGAACACGGCTAAATTAAATGAGTATAGCTGATAAATAAGAATTATCCGGGGCCGGTTTCCTCAGTTTAAATAAAATCCAGACAAGCCATTTTTGTATGTGAAATAAACGCAGTAAGTTAAATTTAGAAGTTGATCCCCAGAATTGTAATCCATAAGTAAGAGAAGAGTGAATTACGGCATAGTACAGTAAAAGGAGAATTTTTTTGAGGGAGAAAGTGTAAGCGAGAAGATAAACCTAGGCGCTGATTCAGAGTAGAAGAGGCGATCGTGTGCGGACGGGCGTTATCGTGCTGCAGAAGAGGATCCAAAGCTGCCATTCAATCCTCGTGTCGACGACAACCCCAGAATTCCTCTTTGACGGGTTCACCCGAGTAGTCACACGTTGTTGCAGTGCGTGGAAAGGGATGGGGATGACGTCGAAAAGTCAATAGTGCATTACATAGAGGACAAGTGTAAGTATCAGATAGAAAAAAAAATTTGGAAAATCGGCTAACAAATATGAAAGTTACAGCCATGGAGGCATTACTTTTCGATCAACCCTAC
Source organism: Rhysida immarginata (assembly GCA_023313115.1). Taxonomy (NCBI): domain Eukaryota; kingdom Metazoa; phylum Arthropoda; class Chilopoda; order Scolopendromorpha; family Scolopendridae; genus Rhysida; species Rhysida immarginata. The sequence continues at coordinate 15,305 of JAHWFO010057508.1, read as the reverse complement.
TATCTTCTCTACATTAATTGAATTTTCTTTTAAAACTTAATGAGTTCACATTGAATGGAATAAAAAGAAGCTGTAAAATGTTTAAGACAATCGGAATTCGAGCTTTAAAAATTAATGTCTTCAAAACGGAGCAAAACACAGTTCTGAATTTTTGTAAAGTTTTTATGAAAGTATGTGTAAGATATTAATTTTTAATGAAAAAAAATACCCACCTTTTCAGAAATTTGCATAAATAAGATATTTTTATTAAATTTAAATATTTGCGCATGCGTAATACAATTTTAAAAATTTCATATAGAATCTACAGTTAAAGAAAGAGCTTTCATATGTTACCAATCACATCTTTCTAAGTAAAATACAACCGAAGTTACAGTACTCAAATTTCGAAAATTTTAAATGTCCGTAACTTCCATAAAAATGAAAAAAAAAATATTTGTTATTCATTACTAACTCTCTAGGGCAATTGTATATACCAAATTTCATTAAAATCCGAGAAGTCATTGCCAATGCCTGCCTGAATTGACGTGGAATGACCCATATGTTCTTTTCTCTAGATTTAAATGCAAATAATTAAAAGAGTTCCAGCTTAATAAATTCTTGAATACAAGATTAAAGGAGTGTTGTAACTTATTAAGTGAGGAATTCGCCAATGAAATAGTGGTTTCATCAGCATATAAAATAAGAGATTCAGGGTATCCAAAAAGTTTGGTAACATAGCAGATATCACAAAGCTGCCAGGCAGGCAAGATCTGATGAGTGTGGTTTATTGGTAATAGGGGGGGGGGGGGGGGTTTCATTTTTTTATTAAAATTTGACTTTGATTCCGAAATTTAAAGTCATCCATTTACTAACTCAAAAATTATTAAAGATAGAGAAAAATTCCCCTGTAGAGCAACACCACATTAATCCAAAAACAATTTTTAATCATACCCTTCCCCTTGAAAGATTTTGAGAAAATGGGCGAGAAAGAGTCACTCATAGTTAGGTTGGGCTAGCCAAGTTGGCTGAGATTTATAACACATTTGAATTGCAGGGAAGCACACCGTTGGGAAGGCTCATTAAGCGAGTGGGTGACATCGTAAGTAGAAAATGTTGAGAAAATTTATTTGGTTTGCTTAAATCTTAGCGAAAGATTTTTCTTCTTAATCGAGAAAGTGTTCAATGTGCTGACCATAAGCTGCAAGGCGCATTTGAGCACGTGTCACAATCGATTTCTGATAAATTGTTTCTGGAATTTCTCGAACAAACTGCTACAATCCTTTCTTAAATGTCAGCTACTGTTGGTGGTTGTGTGTCATAAACTTTCTTGTTCACATAACCCCACAGGAAGAAGTCTAATGGTGTGAGGTCTGGCGACGGTGGCGACGGTAGGTCCAGATCTACCAATCCAACGTGATGAAAATGTGCTATCCAGCCATTACCTTGTAATAGTTGCAAAGTGTGGTGGTGCTCCGTCTTGCTGAAAATTGAACAAACCATTGAGAATCAGGTTTCGATACCGTAGTCCTGTGAGAGTCCCGTCGTAGAATACGGGCCCATTTAGTTTGGTGTTCTACATTCAGCACCACACAATAACTTGCCAATTTTCTTGATGCGAAACTTCCTGCAAACAGTGTGGATTGCTGTCTTCCCAATAATGTAAGTTAAGTCTGTTAACAGCCCCATTCCTTGGAAATTGTGCCTCATCAGACCAAATTATCTTTGATGTGAACTGTCATCATCAATTTGACATAGGAGCCAGTTACACTACTCCATTCGTCTATCACTGTCACGTTGCGAGAGCTTGATGGCAATGAACATGGAATGGATGAAATTTGTGCTTGTGGAGAACATTCCAAACAGAGCTTTTGCAGCATCCAATGTCTCTTGCAATTGCTCGAACACTAGAACAGCATATGTGAATTAGCAGCTACTGCAGCAAGGATAGTTGTGGTGGTGTCGTCTTCCGCTACTGTCCTTGATCAATCTTGACGAGGAGGTTGTGTAACGCTGCCTGTGTCACGGAACCATTGGACAATACGCCACAATACACTTCCTGATGGGTGGTGACGAGTCGGAAATCTCCCAGCATACAGTCTACATGCTTCCGCCGCGTTTTCTTGGCTTGCTCCGTTACAGAAAATTGTGACATTGTGTCACGGTCCGTTTGCAGACGCCCTGAAACTAGATACGTCTATCCTATTGAAACGGCCGTGACATCAAACACAAATGCTCAGGCTGTCGAGGAAAGAGTGAAGAACACTGATGAGAGAGAGAGAGAAAAGAGAAACCAACTCGGGAAGACAAAATGGGACTGATCTAAAAAGGAAATCGGAAAACGTAAAGGAAGTAAATGGGATTATTATCGTGACTGCTTGCAAACAAGGTGGAAAAAATTCGTGCTCCGAAAATTTAGAATTGTTTCCAGGGCTTTCTAATGGAAAATTGTTAAAGCAAAGCTACTCGGAATTTTTGAAGGAGCGTAAGCCAGGAAGTGGAATTGGCTACGAAAGATTCTCAGTTCCTGCTTACAGAAATTTATGTTTCTGCTGTGAACATTTAGTCTTTTTTAAAATTGATAGAAACGAAGACAGTGTTAATCGAACGTCAGTAGAAGAAATACCCTTCACGACGGCAGCGTATTATGGAATCTTCCCGTTCGGCTTCCGCGGGTACCTCCATGACAAATTAGGATGCATCGAGGGACTCAATTCTTAATAACTTTACTCTCTAAGTCTACTATCTCAATGAATTTTCTAGTAAGCGAAACAAGCCTTTACTAGTAAAATGTTAAACTAATTTACGGACCATCATTCTTACTCATACCGCTACGGACTAATAAATAAAGCTGTATGTACTCCAAAATTTTTGTGTCGGCTCTTTGAGCCATATCTGATGAGAGCAGTATAATTTTCGAGGCGTAATATTTGGTTACAAGTCACACAGACCTTTTTCTATAGTTCTACTTATATAATTATTCGCTAACGCCTATTTAACTGTATGCCCTACGGCTCTGAAAGATTTCCAAGTTCTCTTTTACGTCCTGTCTCGTCAGTTTATACAGCTACGTGAACATTCTAGTGCGTTCTTAGTGCTTCTAAACGTCTAGTTACATTTAATGCTAAATTATCTGTAATCACCTGTGCTACTGTGAAAGTGTTAACCACGTATATTCAATTATTTTGCTATAGAGTGGTGCGTCCAATTAGTATCTCTAAATTATTCTAAAATGCAACTACGTTGCTTTTTGATTTACAACCGTGCTCTATGATCTCTTCAGTGTTTTTGTTAGTAGTGAAGTGTGTTTGATCATAGTCATGAAATTATCAGTTCTTAATTCTACGGCTCATCAAGTCCGTGTTTCTTTTTAGTGCTTTCAGCGTTTATATAATTTTTGTGGATAGTCAAGCTATTTAGTACAGCATCTACACGTATCAAGTCGAAGTCTAGTTTCTGATAATTTTGAAGTCTTGATCATTGTTTTTAAAAGTGCATAACCGGTTTACTATATACGTCCTTAGTTTGTAAACTACTTAAAATTAATGTGCAATGAATCTAAGGTGTACTATGTCTTGCGCCACTTTTTATTAGTACTGATAATCCAATACATCCATCCAGGGCCTGTATGGCTAGAAGCCGACGAGTTGGGTCCCTGGATGTATCTGGATTAACGACTGCTATATGATGGTCACAGCAGCCGGGGGGGGGGGCGAAGATCGTGAATCAGGATGGTCACCCATCCAATGATTAATTAAATCAGTGTTAAGTATACTAATTAAAAAGAGCAATAGCAGGTATTGCTCGGTTCTCTACTAGTCAGCAACTTGACTTAGTGTATGAATATTTATTTATTTTGCCTTCTGATCGAAGTGTATATCTTCAATAATTTATCTTTGAATAAATTAAGTTTATTTGCATAATATTTGTCCCTTACTTCTGTTTCCAATCTCCTTTCCACTGCCACGTGACACATTGTGGTAAATAAAAAGAAAAAGATCCGATGAATAGCCGATATTAGTAAAACGTTTACTTAACGTTCAAACAAGGCAGAGCAAAATCGAAAAATGGCCACAAAATAACGAATCTGTTCATTAAGTACAGTCTCATATTCAAATACTGTAGTGTATGCTATTAACATATTCAACTTTCAAACCAATCAACTAATTCCGACAGAATAATAAAAAATATCTGGAACACTGTGTCACTACTTTTAATTTGAACCTTTACGAAATTAACTTAGCAGATCACTATAAGTTGTGGGACAGGAAAGAGGACAGGAAACCAATCATGAAGATTTGACATTTCTTTATTTAATACAAAAATTCTTTGTGGAAATATCGATCAGATTAATTTCAGGAAACAAAACTTTTAACTTAGTTTCAGAATCTTCATTAAATAATGGAATTAATAAATTTGATTGATTAATTGCTAACAAATTTTTAAACATTGACGTTATATATCAGGTTGTTGCAAAAGTTTTTTCCGGATTTTTATTCCAACACAAAAACCTCATTTTATTGAATGACAGATTCAGCTCATGCAGATGCCGCGCAAAGTGAACCTTGAACTGTTCTGCGAGTTCCCTCGACCAGAGAAGGTGTATCTTGAAGAGTGCTATCTCCGCGTCTGAACCGCCGATACCATTTCTTCTATTGTACGTAAACTAACAGTGCCATCACCTCAACAGAAGATTATTGCTCGAATATGCTCGCGTGAAAGGTCCATTTCAGACCGTTGATTGCACTCACAGATAAATACTCCTAAGCAATTGAATAAGTTACATTGATTTGCATCGGAGTCTGAATCATGGACTTCTCCGGGCTGCAGAGACGTCGAAGTTGACTCGTAAATTCGGGTTTTAAATGTATGCGGGAACTGGAGGCCTCGTATGTAAGTTGGTTTGTTGATATTCCGCCAACCCAATGCAAGGTAAGTGTGGCGATAGGTAGTAACCGTACAACTGGAGAACGGCGACTTTTGCAGGTTTGACGCTACGGAGGAAGACACTGGAAAATATGAAAGGAGGAGCCATTAGTTTTGTAGCATGGCGTCTTTTGTGCTGGTCCCTGGCGTTGGGATTAATATCCTCGCAAACCTAGCTAAGGACTTTTCATATCATCTATTATTATTCTAATCATTCACGAGTGGGTCGCTGGCGTAGAATTAACTTTCTTGCAAACCTGACTTGTTTTCTTTTTTCCTTAAAGGTAGGTGCGTCCTTCTTAGGACGGCTTCTTTAGCACACACCTAGCTGCGAGGTTACTCCCCCCCTGATTCTATACAATTATATTTTAGGATTATGATGGCTTCGTCCAAATTAACCACGTTGGAGTCAGCTAATGTGCCATTGCTAGTGGCAGATGGTAAAACTGCGTCCTGCGAAAAGGCCTACCGGGAGGCTTGCTTGGATGCTAGGTTTGCTGCATTTGACCTAGTGTTCAACGAAATGTTAGCTCTCCGGGAGGAAATAAATGCTAAGTATAGGGCACTGGAAAAAAAAGTCGAATCCCTACATAAAAGTTTTGAAGAGAAGTTCGAAGGTATCAACAAGGAAATCAAGGACTCTCGTAGAGTTGTCATTGAAAAGATAAGCGAACTGAAGGAAGCCTTTGGGAAATGCTCCGGGACTCCAAGGCAGGTACACCTGTTGATAACAGCAAGGTAAGTAATGTTTTTAATAATTATTGCCTGTGCTAAAAGTTTAGAGTCAATGGATATAATTGAAAATAGTGACTGCTCGACAAACGGTGGCTATAAGAGAAGTCACTCTGATGGAACCGATGAAGAAGTGGATAGCAGTCCCTGGATTGGTGTTGCTAATAAAAAATTCAGAAAATGTACGAGAGTCGATAACCTAAAGACCGTCTCCAGAATAAACGAAGAAGTCGTCAGCGCGACTAGAATGAGGAATCCGAAGAATGTACAAGGTCGTTCGGCTAATAAAGACCCTAGGATCACAAAGAGTTATGTACCGCCAGTTATCGTGCGGACTCATGGCGTCCCGTTTAAGACGATTTTAACCAAGCTCGAGAAGCATGTTCCAGTGGAAAAGATCACCGTTCATACGGGCAGAGCTGAAACCGTCAAAGTTAAATGTGAAGACGAAGAAACGCACAACAGGTTAGTCTCTGGAATTAAGTCTGATAATATTTTAAAAATTCAGCATCATCAACTGAAGTCGGAGAAGGTCTTGAAATACGTAATCCGTAATGTGGATATTACATATGACGTCGATGACTTCCAAGAAGACCTAAAAAGAGCCAACTACTTCCCAGAAAAAGTTATTCGATTGAAGAAAGCCAAAGGATCCATTGATATGTCAATGGTTTTGGTTCTACTCCCGAACACCGAACACAATCAGTCATTGAAAAACATAACACGTATTGGGCCGCTGGCAGTTTCAGTGGAGGTCTTTCGAGGGAACAAGAAGCCACTACAGTGTTACAACTGCCTGCGCTTCGGACACGTATCCATGGGCTGCACGAAAGATCCTCGTTGTAATAAATGTGCTGAGGGGCACCAGTCAAAAGATTGCCCCAAGATCAGAGGACAAGACCCATCAAAGTGCATCAGATGTAGTGGACAGCACACATCAAGCTACACTAAATGTCCAAAATACCCCCAGGTTCAAAGGATGTCTGGTTCTAAAGTGACAGCAGGGCAAATCCTATGCTGCCGCTGTGTCTACGCCGGAAGATAAAGGCCTCAACATCAACGACGTACCAGGTATGTATAAACAATTAGGACGTATCTTTCATCTGTTTTCTAATCTAGGCAAAAGTTACCCACAGTTGAGTGGGCTCCTTACGACCAACTAATTTTAGTATGGCTGCACAACGTTATACTGTAATCAACAAAGGTGAACTTCGGTGCGTGATATGGAACGCTAGGAGCATTCCCCGAAAGCGTATCGAGTTTCATAACTTTCTGATAAAGCAAGAAATCGACGTTGCTTTCCTCTGTGAAACTCACCTCAAACCAAGCCAAAACTTCAAGCTACCTGGCTATTGTGTGTACCGTAAGGATCGAATGGCTTCAAATGCTGCAAGATGTGCGTCTGGGGGCGCTGCGATCATCATTAAGAAGGGAATTCAACACCAAGAATTGGTATCCAAGACTTATGCAGGCATGGAATCGGCCTCCATCATTATCAATGACGTCTCCTGTGGTGAAGTGAAGTTCGTGGCGCTCTACAATTCAACTAAACATTATCTTGACATTTGCGAGCTTGATGAACTCTTCAGTGGTGACACTCCAGTCGTCCTGGCTGGTGACCTAAATGCTAAACACCCAAGCTGGAACTCCAGAACGCAGAATTATAACGGCATGATTCTCTGCTGGACCTTTGGAGGACACCTACTACTGCGACCACTCCCCTAGTAGTGACGTTTTGGACATCTCGCTCTTGAAGGGTTTCTTCAAACCCTACAATATCTTCACGATTGATGACCTTCTGACCACAAGCCTGTGGCGTTGATCTTTGAAAATGTTGACAAATTTCCGAGAGGAACTCGTACATCATCAAGACTGGAAGCTCTACAAAGATATTCCTAAGGACTATGGCTACCATCCCGACGTTGCTTACTGTACAGAGGACATCGATCAACGTGTTGAAGACATCACCAGATATATTAAGAGTGCCATAGAAGCTGGTAAGTATCCATCAGAGAATAAACCTCCTCATCGAATCCAACTCACTCCTGGAATCCAGCGCCTAATTGCTGAAAGAAACAGGACCCGTAGACTATGGCAACGCTATCGTGAACCTTGGCTCAAAACCAAGTACAACAGGCTAGTGAGAAGAGTCCAAGAGGATATAAAAGAGCTTCGCGACGCTAGATGGAATGAAAAACTCAAAAGCTTGTCGGCTCGCGACAATTCCATTTGGAGTATGGTCAGAGCTTTACAGAAGATGAAGAATGATACGCTTCCTCCACTACGTACTCCACAAGGTGACTACGTCCAAACTGATCAGGACAAGGCCCAAGTCATTGCAGATTCACTGGAAATGCAGTTTGTTACTCCTACCAACGATAAGCCCGAGAGCCAAATCTTGTCTCAGCGTGTGGAAGAAGGTATTGTCAACTTTGATGAAGTCCTGCAGCATTTTACGAAGTACAACATCGAGGCTAGAGAGATAGCCAACATCATAAGTAAACTGAAAAAGAAAAAGGCTCCAGGAAAAGACAAGGTGAGTAATAACGCCCTTATGAATCTCCCAAAGAACTTTATTGACTTTCTCACCAATATCATTAGCGACTGCTGGAAATTTTCTTACTTCCCTGTGGCTTGGAAGAAATCTATTGTGTTGAGTATCCCAAAGCAGGGGCAAAATCCCGCAATTCCCGCGAGCTACCGACCTATTAGCTTGCTACCCTCGATGTCCAAGGTGTTGGAGAGAACGATCCTCGTTAGATTCCAAGATCACTGTCTAGCAAATGACCTTTTTCGGGAAGAGCAGTTTGGCTTTCGTGCTGCCCACTCTTGTCCGATGCAGATATGGAGGCTCGTTGAAGACCTGAGCACCCCCCCTGAACCTATCCAGGTACTGTGGGGTGGTATTTCTCGATGTCAGTAAAGCTTTTGACCAAGTGTGGCATGAGGGCCTTGTCTACAAAATGATAAGAGGGCTCCCTGCCGATTTGATTTTGATGATGAAATCCTTTCTTGACGGCAGATCCTATCAAGCCAAAGTTGGAGAAAATCTTTCCACACCCCGTGTTGTAAAGGCCGGTGTCCCTCAGGGTTCTGTCCTCGAGCCTATGCTATTTAATTACTTTGTACATGATTTCCCGAAACCCGATAATTGTAATCTGTATTTTTATGCGGATGACACTGCCATTATGACATGGGCACACCAGCCGGCTCACGTTATCACTCGGCTGCCGTGCGCCTTGAAGCAGTTCGAAGACTGGTTTAACTCCTGGAAGTTGAACCTTAACGTCGGAAAGTGCAAGTCTTTGTACCTCAATAGGAAGCTCAAGCATCCCCCAGATTCTCTTGTTCTGTTCAATAAGAAACTGGACTGGGTGGACAACTACAAGTATCTGGGAGTTATCATTGACTCAAGACTCTCATGGAACCAGCATGTCCTATGCTCTGAACAAAGCGAAGAGGGCTAAGTACAGTATCATAGCTCTTATGGGTCGCAACAGCGCCCTCAGCATTGACAACAAGCTACTTCTGTACAAATCGATTATCCGGACCATACTCCTCTATGGCATGCCTGTGTGTGCGACTATCTGTAAAACCAGATGGAGTGAACTACAGTCATTCCAGAATGTTACCCTGAGGACCATTGCCCAGCTGGACAGAAGGACGGTGAAAAACCAATCCATCCACTTCGATTTAAACATGGCCCATATCGGTAAGTTTATACAGGATCTCCTTTTGTTTATGATACAGAAGATGAAGACTCACGACAATAAGCTTGTGAAAGGGATACTGGAGAATTCAATGAATATAACTGGCATACGAAGTATCGTAAACCGAGGTACGTTCTTAACATCAATTTTGAAGATATTCTAGTATCTAGTACCTACTTCTACGAGGGAGTTTTGCGCCATCCCATTTAAATAACGACTGCTACGAGATGACAGTAGCAGCCGGGACCGACGGCTTAACGTGCCCTCTGAAGCACGGGGGGTTTCATGATGGAAGAGCTGCCGGGGATAAACGAACCAGATGCTGTCACCAACTGCTGGAAAACCAGCTATGGTCAATCGGAAAATGGGTCAGACTAAGGTCCCCCAACAGCCGCGTCCCAAATAGCTGTTCCGCCAGCAGTGGCCCTCAAGCCCTGGCCGTCACCCAACCAGCAGCTGGCCGCGCCTGAAGTTGCTGAACTCCATCGATTGGCAAGCCAACCGACGAGACAACCAGGCCACGGCCACCCCCCAAATGAAGATATTAGCAACGTCTCTTTCCCAGACTACTAGAAGATGTGATAATCTTATTTCTCCTTGCATTTTTTATTTCGGTTGTTCTTTTTGTTTTGTTTCTGACAATCGTCAATCTTATTTTTTTGTATAATATGGAAGACCGCTTGGGTTGGTTAGGCTTCTTGACTACCTCAGTGTATTTCATTTGGAGTTTATTCTGGTTAGATGAGCTTTGTGAAAGCGCTGCTTTCGTCCCATCCAAACAAATGTACACTTCACTGTTCGATTGTCGATTGTCGTACAACTTTCATAACTTCAGGATAATTCTCTAATATTGCATTCGCTTTTAGAGAATTATCCTTTTTGCTTTGATAAAGGATAGTCTATATCCGAAACGTCAGCTTTTTATTTTGATTAATTATTTTTGTTTATTATATCTTATTTTTTATTTAGTTTGTATTTTTAATTAATAACTATTATTTTTGCTACATGAATATCCAAATTCATTGTTTATGAATATAGAAGGAAATATGAATTCTGTGTCCCAAACTGTCGCATATACAGAGTGAGGCATTTATCTTGAAAGAACTGAATATCTCGGAAACTAAGCATTGTACGAAAAAATATCCAAAATCAAAAGTGAATTATTTCGCGGGAGACATTCATTAGTTAAAAAATTACCCTCCCCCTTGTCAGGGGAACTGGAGGGAGGGGGTAACTTTGAAATCTTAAATCGACACCCCTATTTTTAATGGTATATTCAGATTGTACACAATATTCGAGAAATGTTCTATTCTTTGTGTTTTTTCTATTGATCCAACCGTTTAGGAGATAGAGGCCCTGAAAGTGTTGAACTTTTAAAGTTTTGAACCCAATCTTATCGATGAAGACAAACAGTTGGTTTTATAGATATTCCTATTCCACTTTTTAAAGGTCTTTAAGAATCCGAAGTCAGAATTTCAAAAATCCATAGGATTGAAAAAATCCAATATTTTTCAATACACACGCATAGACTCTGTCTCCATAGGACTGGTGACCCCAAAAGTTTACTTGTGCACTAAAAAATTTTGATTTTTTTGAAATTCTGATTTTGGATTCTTAAAGACCATTAAAAAGTAAAATAGCAGTGTCTGTAAGACCCATTGTCTATCTCTTTGTCTTCATGGATAAAATTGGGTTCAAAACTTTAAAAGTTCAACACTTCCAGAGCCTCTATCTCCCTAAACTGTTGGATCAATTGAAAAAACACAAAGAATAAAACATTTCTCAAATATTGTGTACAATCTGAATATACCATTAAAAATAGAGGTTCCTATATAAGATTTCAAAGTTACCCCCTCCCCCAGCCCCCCTCAGGTGGGGGAGGAATAATTTTTTAACTAATGAATTTCCCCCGCGAAATAATTCACTTTTGCATAAACATAAACGTCTCCCTCCCTCCCTTATTTGTATCCATCAACACCCACCCTTATAACACCCGCCACAGTAACCCCTTCCCAATTCCTCTAATTAAACGAACCTATCAGCTCAAAAGTATATCCATTGCTGGCAACAGACTCTGGTCAGCTTTACCTCCAGAACTCCGTTCTTCTACAGATGCCTTCACTTTTAAATCCCGATTAAAAAAACACATCCACCTTGCCCCTCCCTTGTAAAGCATCCTTTTATCATATTCTATAAGTTCATCATTTGTAACCTCACGTTTTCCTATACCCATTCAGGGACCTACCTCGTCGGCTTTGCCATACTGGCCATGGATGGCCATCTTGTAACCAACCTGTAACATATCTCAAAATTAAATTAAATTAAATTAAATAAATAAATAAATATACTATCGAATGCAATATCATTTATTTTTCTATCATTAATAGTTTTGACGTTATTAAGGTTTTCGTGATCAACGCTTTTCGTGACATTCACGATCTAAGCGTGGCATCCTAGTATCGAAACATAAGACGTTTTCTACGTCAAAAAGAAAATTGTATTTTACATTAAGAGGAAGCCCTTCAAGTCGTTTATATTGTGTTTGGAGTATGTACATGTCGAGTTTATTGAGTTTGGTTCACTCGTTTGAACGTTACAGCCATTTTTTAATTTTTAGAAAATAATATCTCGAAAAAGGCTTACCCAATTGACATAAAATTTACTCTAAGGCACAATTTAAGAAACCCTCTAAGTATGTATAATTTTTATTTGGTTCGGCTATTTGCCGTTTTAGAGGAGTTAGCTGCACAAAATTGGTCACATACCTACTGTAACGCTCTATTTTGCTGTTATTAAGCTTAAAGGGACCTAACCCCTATCTCACCTCCCCAAAAGAGTGTGGTTGTAATTCCGTCTGAAAGGGACTGGGAGCTGATAAACCTAAATGCGTTAATGTTGAAGATAAAAATCATACATCCTCAAATCCGTTTAAAAAACTGTGGCTTTATTTGAATCCAATGCAAATTTCTTATCAATCTCTATCTGTTTCATCTACTTCCGTTATTTTACATTTAGTAATAAACTTGGGACTCATGCTTTTTAACATATTAATCTCCGTTAAATCTATAGTCTCAGATTATCGTATTTCGCCTACAGCCTACGGAATAAAAATAAAACTTAGTAAAAATTGTTTCTATCAATAATCAGTGCTTCTTGGCCATCTCACTAAAACGGAAGCCTTGTTGACTATGTTCCATGCTTTGCTTTAACTCGGGCGATCCTATAAATTACAAAGTTTGAGTTTCCTTTTACAACAAAGGTACGAAAAATGCTCCTTAGGGTTTTGCTTTCAATGAAAAATTCTGCGTCTTGATTTTCAGGTAAGTCTAATTACTCTAACTCAATCTTTTTTTGTGTTTGCTTACATTTGAACATGCTCGGAACAAAATAGTTTCAAAAGAGTCAAGAAAATCAATTATTGTTTTACTTTTTAACTTTTATCAATCCGAATGAGCTTTCTACTTTTTACACTTTTCTTTTTACTGAAGAATATCCGAGATTTCGCGGTCTGAACGATGGGGAAAGGTAAGAGAAAAAGGTGGGAAGAAAGGGACTCTAACGACGGGATTATTAATTGTGTTAGTAGGGAAAACGCCGATCTTAGAACTACGGGATACCTCCTGCTTCAATCTTTCTGTCCGCAGACTCATAACATTCAGCTCGTTGCTATCCACTGGGTCTTGGGTATGGCTTGCGCTGGACAACATATAATTCTTCGGAACATCGTTTTTCCTTTTTCCTCTTTCAAACCAAGCGCTCAAGCGCAGAGCTGGTGAACCCTAACAGCATTCCTACGGTTTACTCTGTAAAAGAAATAAAGAACAAAGATTGCCTCCGGTAGGTTTTCTGTAAACATGGCCTTAATAATTGTCCTGTACCAGAAGAATGTGACGATTGAGCTAAGAATTCCAAGGGTGACTTCTTTCTGAAATCTGGTTTTTAATTGCAGCGGCTTGACGCCTCAATTGCATTGATGAACATATAAAGTTTCTTTGGACATCGTGATTTAACCATCTTAGACGCTGATCCACTGCGGTAGCCTCTCGGAATTCTACAAACACGCATCATTCCACTGGGTAGACAGCGACTCCGTTTTCTTCTACTCCTTGACGAGAAACTTAAACTATCTCTCCAAACTGATTCCAAAATTTTACCTAAAGTTCCACTACGCATTGTTATCGACGACGCGCGCTTAACAATGTCTCCCGGGTTAGATGCTTTTATTCGACGATAACAATGACAAAGTTAACTTGAACAAAAAAAATATATATATTAATTAAAATATTCCACACATTATATTTAAACTGTCAGTTTTGCTTGAATAAATGCCTTTTCTTATCATTTAATCCCATTCAAACAGTTTCTTGCGTCCCCCTTTTTTTTTCCAACGCAATCATGGCGGGACTCTTAGCACAAGCATCGACCTTTATTTCTTTATTTAGACGAAAATTGGGGAAAACTCAATAAATTATTTTTTTATTTCATTAATCAGTTCACCATAACGTCAAAATTCGTTTTTGGCGCTACAGTACATACATACGTACAGACGAAAATTTTTTTTATTCAAAATTTCAACATATCTTTACGAATCATGAGTTTTTAAGTCGATTTCAGCAAAAAAAAAAATTTGAATTTCTGAAACGAAAACAAAGGCCTTCACTCTTAGAGAGTGGTAGGCCAAAAATGAATTTTTGAGGAAAAGATACAGCGATATTTTAAGATATGATTTAAACGCTATTGGGGAATTTTAAACCACTTTATTTTTGTATCTAAAATTAAATACCGAGTAAAAATATAATATTACCAAAGTCTTATATATGGTGCTAAATTTTAAATTTTATATATTATATTGGATTTTAAAATTTTATATTTTATATTATTTTTATTGAATTTTGAATATTATATTGGACCTGATTTTTTTTTATGAAACTATTAATTTGTATTTACTTTACTTTTATATTTATAATCTGTTCGGTTGTATTTTAAAATATAGCGATTTTTGAGTGTGATTATTTATTTATTTTTATATTTATATTCTGTCCGTTTGGAGTCTAATAAATAAGTGTGATTTAGATTTTAAACCAAAAAACTGCTCATTCAATTTTGGTAGATTATTAATTTTTTTATATACATTTTTTCTCAGAACTTTTGCAATAAGTGCTTCTAGAAAAGCATTTGGGAACGAAGCACTTAACCATCGTGTAATAAATTGAAAACTATATTAATATCGTAATAAGTGAAATGTTTAGTATCTATATACGTTATAATGACAGAACAGTTCCAAATGTTTACGGTAACAGAATAATGTGGAAAAATAACGGCAAAATCAGCTCTTATGGTGAAACAGCTTACCCATTCGCGCTATTTTCCTCTCAGCTAGGGCCCAAATTGACGGCAGCGCTGCTAGTTCATGAAAAATCCGTGACAAAAATGGGCGGAACTTAAGCTAGCGATGCATTAACATAATATTTTTTAAATTGCTCCAAAATGAGCCATGATAAAATCGAAATTATTGAAATGAATGAATGCCTGGAATGCCTATTGTTTATGAGGAAAAGTTTTTAGTTCATTTTATTATAAACAAAGTGCTTAATTTATTTAAATTCACAGATAGGTCGGTGAAGCTTCCCTACTTCTCCTTCTAATACTATGGTATTACTAATACCTGGCATCAGTAGTAAGTAATGCCTTGATTCCTGTCCGTTTCTGATTGGATGAACAAGTCTTATTCATTTACAGATGCGCCAGTTTCCTTTTTCTTTCGTGCCGGATACTCTAGTGATTTAACTTTATTAGAAGAAAAGGAACGAACTGTTTCTTTATTTTTTTTTATAATTATGATGAAATTGTATATTCTTCACACATAAATTTGAATCATGAAACCATTTTCTATGAGCATACAGTTTATTAATAACGGTTTCCTGATGTATTTCCCACTTGTTTTCATTCTTATTTCAGAAG
>JAHWFO010057504.1:0-38879 GCA_023313115.1 Rhysida immarginata | reverse complement strand
TGTTGTTTAATGGGTGGTGTCCAGTCGACTCTACGATGTAGAATGTTATGACAGATCTCGCACAACGCTTTAACTTGATTAAGAGTGGCATGTTGCATTAATACTTTCCTATGATGAGGAGACGAGTGTTTCAGAGCTCATAGAAAATGACGATGTTTCACAACCAGAGGAATCATTGTTGTATCAACACCCTATTCAGCCGATTTAAAAATGACGTTCGACGGTTTTAAACCCTCGCTTTATCCGCATGAACCACGATAGGTTTTTCGGACGGAAAAATCTTACTACGCAATCTCAGAACATCAGGACAACTCTGAGTTAAATCAAGCAGTAAATAACTATGGGGTTCCCGAGTGGCATCTTTAAAGGCTTCGATGAGTAAACGTCCGTAGCCTGTTTGCGATGCCAAGGTGCGAATCTGTCCTACGTCTCTAGGTGACTTTAGCAGAAAGATGAACTGGGTATTTAAACTTATTGTACAGATGATTTTTGAATGAGCAAAGAGGTTCTGAGTTATTAACAAAACAGAGAAATTGAGATGATGACTGTAGCGCGTGTAGATTTTCTCAACAAGGTCGTTATTTTTCACCTCATTTAATAAATCGTCTAAAATCAGTAAAGCCTGTTCAGGTATACGTTCGTGTATCAATTTTTCATCCGGCACCCCTTCATGAAACGTAATGTTAGGAAAATTCAGATTTTTAACAACCGACGGGATTAAAGCTCCATAACAGTAAATTATTTCCAGAGGACTAGGATTCCCCGAATGTTTGGAACACCAAGGCGGACTTCAGTTAATGGGGCATTTTTCATTACCCATTAAATGTCCGCCGTGTTTCCAGCATTCGAGGGAAACCTAGTCCTCTGGGTCCCGCCTGACGTCGCGTTCCCAAACCCCGTCGGTTGGCCCCTGGATGGCTCGTGCGTCTGTTTGCTGTGGACCCGAACCCTTGGAGAGACCTTCCATTTCAAACCCTTGTTGTTTCAGTTTAGATCCTACATTCACGCTGTAAACACGTAAATATATATACAGCTGATGACCGAGAATTCATCAAAATAAGCTCTGTATGGCTATAAGTTATTATTATGACTAACTAACGTATCACCTAGATAGCAATCGATTTGTGAGAATAGCGAATGTAAGAAAAGGTTCACAGGTCCTGTTTTATCACCAGCTGGTAACGGTCCATCCCCTTTGTTGATAACGACTTCTAAGTTTAATGTAGATTGATCGAGATCCGTGTAAAAATCTGCCAAACCAGGTACGTAGAATTCAATAGGCCCGTCTTGGCTGATGATGGCTGTTGGCTGGTACCCCGTAACGTGTCGCTTTTCCTGTTGGCCGCTCGTGTGAGGTATAGAAAAAATGTCGAGATCGTTGTTGAGACATTCAGTGCTCAGCTGGTGTATCATTGATGCCATGATTACGTATGTATTAGGCGAAAACCGATGATAAAGGACGTATGTTTAAAATCGGCTTAGAACGTAGTTTTGCCGGTGTTTTTGTTGACTTCTTCTGTTTCTTCCTCTTCTTCTTCTGTTTCTTCCTCTTCTTCTTCTGTTTCTTCTGCACGTTTTTCAGCTTTTTTGAACGCCGCACTCGACTTCTTTGTCTGTCTTCACTCTTTAGAAAGGTCTCCACGCTGTTGCCTCTGGGTCTTTTTACATGTGAATGAGTAGGAACTGCTGAATTTCGTCTTTTAACACTGCCTCTACCTCTCTGAACTCTAGCACCCATTTCCTGCAGGGCATTACCTCCTGCTTCTTTCATTCGTGATGACAACGACTGTTTGAAATTTTGACCATGTATCACATCATTAAAAACGGAAACACCGCCCTTTAGGGCATGCCGACCGAGAATCTTACCCATGGATTTGAGTAAAGGTGTTGCCAAGCGAAACAGATTTGAAAATACTGAACCAATCCCATTGCCTCTCTGGTAAACCGACCCTCTAAACACAGGTAAACCATTCCCTCTCTGGTTTAAATAGTAACGCGAAATTACTTCTTGGCTCGGCTGATAGGGGATATGCATCTTGAAGTAATTGAGGAGGAGAGAAAAAAGAAATCAACCTCGCACTACAGTTGTTTCTTACGAAAATGTAATTTCACTATGGTTTTGCCTGTTAAAAACGCGAGCAAATCCCCGTGGTCGGAATGAACTGCGATTTCAATCGTGTCAATGACATTTTTACTTAAGGGATAGTAGTCGGGTGAATGAAAAGTCTGATAAATCACTTCTCGTCTGGCGTGTGAAACGGGTATGATTCGTAGGAGCGGAGCGTATGTGTTACCCACAACCTGCGGCTGTATGATGTCTGTATACAGATAATAACCATGTATGCCACGTGTAAGATCTATCGGGATTGAACCCTCACCGAAAACGAGTTCCAGGTCGGAAAGTTCAGCTTGTAAACCCAATGTGTAACATAAGCCCTCGCTAAAACTAATATAGCGACCTTCTGTGCATTTGAAATGAAAACATTTGTTAGGTGTGAGATTGATTTTGTAAAAAGCCTGTTCTTTCAACGGAATCAACTTAACGAGCGCCTCAACAACGTCCCTACGATTATCATAATACCCTTCGGGAATGTTTAAGATGCACCGTTCTGGAGTGTCAGGTGGATCAAAAATAACACAACTGATAAATCCGTTATCTGTGTCGTTTAAGGGCATAGTAATAGGTGTTTTTAATTTCTTGTTCAGAAACCTAGACGGTATAAATCCAATGTTGACAGCGGCTGGGAATTCGATGAACTGTGTTGAGGACCCCGTAAACAATACAAGATCATTAACTATCTTTGTCTCGATACCAGCCGTTCTAAAAATATCTTTTAGAAAATCAATTGCGGCTACCTTACTTTGCAGTTTGGTACTCTTAAATTCAACAATTTTTTGGTATAGAGTTGCCGACTTGGGATACCTTAACGTAACAGAAAAATCGGGCACCCACTTAAACGACAGCTTGTAATCCGGAGTTAGAGAGAAACGGTCCTCGTAGAAAATATTTGGCGAAACATTGAACACCTTACAGAATTCGGGAGTGTTAAAGCGAATCCCGACATTCAGAGGCAAACTCATGATGACGTTTTGATCTAAAGAAGTGTTATGGTAAAAGAGAACATCTTTCAAATAGGCTTGTAACACCAGTTCAACTTCGATTATGAAAGACTGGAGTGTCGGAATTCTCACTGGTGAAACAATGCTGAAATCGATTTGTTCCTCTATGAGATCAGTCTTGAAACCTATTTCGAAAGTGTTGTTTACAGTCGTAATGTTCTTGAAGAGGGCTGGGAAATGTGTTTCCGATAAACCAACCTCTCATCGCCCCTGGAAACGTAGCGTCCTCGGCAGTCTTGTGATAAAATGAGCTGTTGTATTGGAATGAATTTGCTCTCCGGTAGGCGTGTTTGATGGTAGCGTAACATAAAAATCCGTGTCTTCATACATGATGGCTGTACTCGGACCCAACTGCTGTCAATCGCCTCTTGTTCAGCATTTAAAAGATCTATCTCTCGTACCCAACTGTTCATGCTGGCAGGGTAACCTTGCCATTTCACAAAAGCTTCGCGAACACCACGTCTCGTGCGCCAGCGAATAATCTGTTCGACGTTAAAAACTTCAGGTTTTTTCACCTTTTGTAACTCCTGATCGTAGAATACACCTGAGATCTCGCTGCCATCCTAATCTTTAATTTTATACACAACAGGTTTTCTATAAATGATTTTTGAAACCTCAAACACCTCCTCGGTCCAGTTTGGAAGATACCCTTTATCAAATATGTTTTTCACTTTCGAAATACGTACGTAATCGCCGACTTGCAACCTTGGATTTGTTTGTGGTGTAGCTGTATAATAACTCTGTTGTTTCAACCATAGAGCTGGGGCATTTCGTTCATTGACATCAGCTGGCGCCATACCCAAGGCTCTGTGATTGCGGTGGTTGTAGCTTAACACGAGATCAGGTAAGACGTCGATGTATCTGTGTTTATTGGTAAATGTAAAAAACTTAAACATCCTCGTTTTTAAAGTACGGTTGAATCGTTCGATCGTAACAGCTTTCAAATCTGATTCTGTTGTGAAGAAATTGATGTTGAGTGCTTTAAAATAATCTTGAACATGCTTGTTTAAAAACTCTTTCCCTTTATCGCTGTTCACTTTTACAGGAACACTGCTGAGTGTGAAAATTTTTTGAAAGGCTTTCTGAAGTTCAAGCCCCCTCTTCGTTTTTAGAGGTATGACCCACGCATAGCGCGAGAAAACATCGATGCAGGTAAGTAGAAATTTATAACCATCGTTCTGTTTTGACAGACTGGTTAGATCAACCAAGTCCACTTGAAATTGTTCAAATGGCGCATATACACGCATGCGATTACGTGGGTAATGATGACGCACCGGTTTATGTAGCGTATAAGCTCTCACGCCCCTTAACCATTCACGTGTCTCTTTTTCAGAATGATTTGTTTGTTTAGCTAAACCTTTCACACCACCAAAACCGGCCGCATTAGCGGGGTTAGAAAATGCATCATCCATGACCAAAATTTAAATTAAGTTATGTAAAGAACACCTCTGTATTTATTTATTATTTATAACAGGTATATGAGAGTTCAGTCGCCACCCTTTTAGACAGCATTAGTCCCCCCTTCAGCTGCACTCCTATCAATTGAAACAATGTAGTCCTTAGTCGAAAATTAAAAAAACAAAACAAAACATCTTGAAACAGCAGTCGTATTATTTAGAAAAACTGTGAAAAGAGATTGGAAAAAATTTGGTTACCCGAGAAACAATAGTAAATTAGTAATTAGGTAATCAAAATCGAGGTGCGCCAGTACCGAACCCCCTAGCCGGAATCAAGGGTATTTAAGCGAATCAACAGGTGTTCACTTGTAAGACAGAATCACCTAAGTGGATTTTGCTGAGAGCATCAGGACCCCCCTTCTAAGCACCAGCACCAGGGGTATATCAGAGGATTATAAAGTTAATTTTATTCCATCCTTAGGCCACACCCAAATAAAAGACCGACGCCCAATTAAAAAGCCAACGCCCAATTAAAAGACCAACGCCCAAATAAAGACCCACATCCAATTAAAAAGGATGACACCCAAATAAAAGGGTATGGGGGAACCAGTGTGGCACCTACTGCAGGCGCACTGAACCCCAGTGACGTCAGGAAAGGGGTAGGGGGGTGGTGGGGGTCACGTGATGCGAATGCTGCACGCTGATTGGTGGAAATCGAGGTATCAAGGCCACGCCCACCTCATTAATATGCACCTATTCCTGGAACTTAACTACTGACGATATAGATAGGGTTGTCTCTCTCGATGAGGCAAAGGAGGTATACGTGTCTTCCTTCAGCTTCCTAACAAGCGAGGTTGTTCTGTTTACCTACATGCGTATTTATCCCGAGCAACGCCGGGTCCCCTGCTAGTTATATATATAGTAGAAGGATGTTTGTGGGTTCGTTTGTTTGTTTTTTACACAAATCTACAGTTTTCTTCCTATCTTGATAAAATTTCGCATACATGATCTTCAAAGCATGAGGAAGGTCACTGTCTACCTCAGATTTCGAAAAAATAATAATTGTTAAAAAATCGATATTCATGGTTATGGCAGGTCCAATTAATGAGAAATATTTCATGATCAACAATGCAAGACAAAGTTTTTGCAACAATATGTATCAACAATGGTATCAACACGCAATTCACAAACACTCTGCACGGACCCGGCGTTGTTAGCAGAGGACACGGGTCCTCTGTAAAATAAAAGCTTTTCATAATAATAAAAATAATGTTTTCATCAATAATCCAAAGGTTAATGTTTAATGCGGTTTCATGCACGATCGAGTAATCAGACCTTTCTTTTTCGCTGAAGACACCAATACCGCTGCAACCTACCAAGATATGCTGGAGAACTCCCTGATTTTACAGGTGGAAGAACTGCAGCCCAACATAGTCTACCAACAAGATGTAGCACCTCCTCACAGGGGCCTGCAAGTTAGGCCAGTGCCTTGATATAAAATTTCCAGGATGATAGATTGGAAGGAATGGGTCAATCCCTTGGACTCCCTCGCTTATCCGATATGAACCCTCTGGATTTTTTCTTCTGGGGATATGTGAAAGACAGTGTACAAGACCAATGTTGATGACATTGAAACTCTCAGGAACATAATTGAAACAATCGCTGAAATCACCCCTCGAAATGCTAGCCCGAATATGGGAGGAAATCGAGTTTCGCTTTGACGTCCTTCATGCCATTAATGTGGGGGCACATCAAAGTTTATTAAGGCATGCTAAGAAATTAATTTTTTGAGCTTTTTTTGTGAATAATAAAATCACGTTAAAATCTGTAATAGTTTTTGAGTAATAAACATTTAGAATATAGGACATAATTTAGAAACACCCCTTATATTTGTTCATATGTATGTTCGCGATTTTCTCAAAAACCGCTGATCCTATTTGGATGGGGTTTTCGCTATTCGACTGAATATTTTTCTGAGAAGGTTTTGACCCATGAAATCGGTTCTTTTTTCTTTAAAAATTTCTTGTTCAATGTTTTCTTTCTATATTCTTTCATAATTTTCAATGTCCATTGTTATGTCCTGTGGCATTTTTCTCGGTGCCCTCTTATACAGGCACGCCTTTTATTCATTTTCAGGCTTCACATTTCTTCCTTTATTGTGTCCTCAGCCAATACAATATTTTTTTCCCATTTTATCATTTTTAAGATAATTCTCTAATATTCTCTTTTCCTTAGAAAATTAGGAGAGACTCTATCCTGCTTTGACAAATGATAGACTCTCTCCGAAACGTCAGCTTTTAATTTTTGATTTTATTTTATTTTTTATTTAATATCCATTATATTTTGGTTTTATATTTAAGGCTATGATTGCTCAGTTGACGATAGAACCCGTATCTGTTGAAACAATATCTACCATTTATGGAAACTGTAGAAAATTTACAATAGGTAAGTTAAGTCATGGAATGTAAGTTTTTTATAAGCCCATTTTGCTTATCATTAAAATTTATTAGGTAGAAACGGTTATTGCGAAATAGGTGCCATTTCTGATGTAACACTGGATTTGGTGGTGAAATCTAATATGTAAAAAGTTCATGTCGAAAAAACGGAAAAAACCCGCTACTTCGATTCAAACTATCGGTTGCCATCTCATTGCAATGTATAACACCAACCGATACATATGAGATATATTTTATATAAACTGTGAAGCATGTTCAAGGGGAACTCAGTAAGTAAGTTACAAATAGATATAGAAGTGAAACAAATATACAGATTTGAGTGTCACATAAATACTAATATGCGCAGTTGAAAATTTGCATCAAGGTGTACGAGACACAGAACATCCACTTTAACTATATGGGTCATTCCACGTCAATTCAGGCAGAAATTTTACAGTTTTACAGTTGCCTAGGGAAATGGTAATGAATGTCAAATATTATTAATTTTTTTCATTTTTATGGAAGTTACGGGCATTTAAAATTTTCGAAATTTGAGTGAGGGCCTTATCTATGAAGTACTGTAACTTCCGATTGTATTTTAATTAGAGAGATGTGATTGGTGACATATGAAAGCTCTATAACTGTAGATTTTATATAAAATTTTGAAAATTATATTACGCACGCACAAATATTTGAATTTAATAGAAATATACTATTTATGCAAATTTCTCAAAGGAAGACATACAGGCATATGAAAAAAGATTACAGAATAGATTCGATTCAGCCAAAGCTCTGAAACGGATAAAAAATTATCATACGGTGGTACTTTTATCTGAATCACATATTCAGAACGAGATGATTCAAAAGTTACTCTACAGTGGCTGTTTGGAGGTGGAACCGGCATCACGACATCGGCTAGCGCGTAGTTGCATGTTGTGAAACACTCTGCTCATATGGCTGGCGAGATTTGCTGAACTTCAGTTGTGATTTCCTCATTCAGCTCAGGCAAAGTGTGCGGATTGTTTTCATACACTTACCCTTTCAAGCCACCCCAAAGGAAAAAATCAAAAGGTGTGAAGTCCGGCGAGCGTGCAGGCCAGATGCTACGTAAGATGATTTGATCAGCTAAGACGTCCTGCAGAAAGTACATTGATGCGTGCGCTGTATATGTTTCCACTGTACACTAACTTTTGAATGACCCTGTATAATGAAGCCTGTATCAACTTCAGCTGCCTTTGCAATTAATCTCGTCCTTCAGAGTAATTCAGAAGTGACTGACTCTGAGGAAGTGTAAACAAAATATACTTTCTTCATAACTAACAATTCGAAATCATAATGTTAAATTTATATTTTCTTACTAAATTATCTTTTTATTTAGCAGGTGCTGAATACTTTTCTGACTTCTGAAAAACAAAATCTTAAGTTCTAAGAAACATTATACCCATTGATATAATAATTATATTGTAACTAGCAGAGGACCCGGCGTTGCCCGGGATAATTACCCTTGTAGGTAAACAGAACAACCTCAAAAAGCTAAATTAAAACCTCCAAATTGGTTAAATAACAACTCAATCGCCACAATATAGAACGAAGGGACTAGCCATTATAAGAAAAATCCGAAAGACAGGAATTTACCTCTTCACTGAAAAAATCCATTCTAGATGATATACCGGGACTTGATTTACCGAAAAAAAATTTTTTAAAGGCTCACGATGGATTTTTTAAGGATGCTTTCTAGTCTAAATAATTTTTTACTCACGTAATCTTACTTTAGATGTACACTTGATGTTGTTGCAATTTCCTTTCTTCTCTCGATGTCTTGAATCAAAACGTGGCCATTCATCTCTTTGTGTAGTCTAGCGGTCGCCGATTCTTCTATTGACCTGCTTACCATTTGTTCAATACAGCACGGAGCTAAAGGAGTGCTTCCTATATCGTCTTTCACTCTTTCTCAATAGTCTGCTAACTCATTATCTCCAGTTACTGATCATTTTTGAAGATTTTCAAGAAATTGTTAAGTACTAAGAATTCTTTTTTCTAAGAAAAGCCTGAATAACAGGAATTCTATGCATTGAATTCCATATTGCACAAACTTTGCCTTGCATTTTTGGTCATGAGACATATATTGTTGATCCTTGCATTGTGTTGGTGCATTGCGTGTTGATACCATTGTTGATACCTTGTCCCATTTTTCTTAGTCATGACATTGCTAACTTTAAGATGAAGAGAATAAGCTTGAGCTTGGTTAATCGTTAGCTTGTAGTTGAGGAAACCTATTTCCATATTTAATCTTTTGGTTTTAACTAAAGGGAGGATAGTCCCTAAATGGGGGTCCTTGGTATTTTTGAAGGAGATACTATTAATGAAATTGGGGAAAATTTTCTTGGCTTTACAACAATTTAGAAAACAAATATCTGCTTTGAGTGCCTTAATTCTATAACTTAACTTAAAAAATCGATTCAAATAACTCTTATTTTAAGGAGCTTGAGTAGCCATAAATGAAAAGAATATTAATTCCAGTAATACAAAGAACTATTGCAGAAAACCAGAAAAAATATAAATGGGAAGAAGAGATGTGGATATGTTCAATACAATAAAAGAATTAAAAGACTCTTTAACCACAACAACTTTTAAAAAAGAAAAATACAACCTTATCCTGTAAGCGCTTTTCGAGGGCGAAGCTCTCATCATTCAGCAGGTATTATAGGGAGTAACACACCAGATGATACTGAGTGTGATAGAAAAATAAATGGTATTTATAATGAGAATCGACCAATTATAGAAATAGCACTCAAAAGACAGACAATAAAGAAATTAAGTGATTGGTTATGGTCTTCCACCACTGAATCAGTTGGGAGTTGCTGATTGGCTCTTTGTCTGAGTTCAGTAAATTTCTACTGTTGGTGGAATGGATCTCCATACTCTCAAAGGCGTCCAGGAATCGTTTATTGTTTATTGCTTTCAAAGGTTTTGGATGGAGACGTCATGCCCTGTCTCCAGGGAGTGTTTAGCAACGGCAGAGAGGTCACTTCTTCTGGAATTCCGGTGGTTCAGGTGTTCTTTAAACGGGTCAAGATGTTGCGGAAAGTTTGCCCTTTGTAGGTCTTCGTACACTGTTGACACTTGATTTCGTAAATTCCCGCCTTGTCGAGTGGGGAGACCTTATCTTTTGGATTGCCAACCCTAAGAGTTTTGCCTGGTTCGGGTTGCTATAAGAGAGAGAAAGGTTGTATGCTTTAAAGACGGAGTTAGGACCTTTGATAAGTTGACCATTGTAGGGTAAAGAGATAGTGATGAAAGATATTACTACCCTTCAGAAAGCCAAAAGGAATTTCATCACTATCTCATTACACACATCCACGATGGAGACACACATCCACGATTGTACCTTGATGAAAATCCTGTCGTCGATCTCTCAGCAAAATCCTCACGTCTGACCGATGAGAACCTATCGATAATCGACAATCGAACAGTGTAGTGAAAAGACACGAGCGGTCCGGGAGCAGAGCTTCCATAGCACACTCGCCCATAACGTAACCAAGAGAATTACACTGAGTTAGAGGAGAATCCTGATGTCCCTCGAGAGTCATCCTGAGTATAGAGTCGTAACTGGTAGGACGAGGAATAACATTGTTGATTGACGTAGAGATAGCCCTGATGAGAACCTACGAACGAGAACTTCTTTATATGCAGAAACGGCCAGGGTAAGGCAGCATGGGATTGGTCGAAATTAGAATGGGTTAGATGAAGCGGCCAATGAGAAGGCATACACATGAAAAGACGTTTAATAATCTAAAATCTTTCGGATTGGTTTATTAATGGAACCAAAAAAAACGCCCTAATTAATCGAAATAATTCAATAACAAAATCCGATATATCAAGTTGGATTTATTCGAATATTTTTTCATATTTTAGCGAATTTTCAGCGAAATATAAGCGAAATATCGCTTGGATTAAAAAAAAAAAAAGCTAGCGACGCTAAAAATTCGCTGAATCTGTTCGGGAAATAAGCGTGCTATGAAATCGCTACAATAGCGATAGCGACGCTAATAGTAGCGCGCTATTTTTAGCGGTAGCGGTGCCAACACTGCAGCTTTGCAAGCAAGCACCGAACAGAGATCTCTAGCTACGAGCCGCACTTGGCTATTGCGTCGCCAGCAAGGGGTATCCTATTTACTTCAGTTATTGACATTTATCAGTGCTAAGTTAATTACATTCACTAAGTGCCAGACTTATTTCCCTCTTCAAAGATCTTTCATGCTTTAAACAATAAAAGCCAGAAACTGTGGACACCAGTATACTAATTAAAGGAACACACTGAAAACACTAATCCACATGATAATGATAATCAGTGAGTCACTGATGAAGGAAATTTGCTTTCCGAAATGTACATCTGAGTCAATAAAAATTATCATGTGGATTATGTTTTCAGTCTTCCTTTAATTAGTATCTTTCATGCTGTATTCATTAAGACGTTCGTAACAAACTTTGCTCTCTTCTCAAGGTTACTTAGCAAAATAGCTAATATTTGTCACGAACATGCGCAGTGGAAGAGTGTGAGTGACAAGAGGAACGTGATCAATGAGCATACATTTATTAACCCTTTCAGTCACGCATTATGTTCTAATTGATCAAAAATTCTGAAACTTGGTAGAGATTGTATACTACATTAATTACGTTACTTACAAAATTTCAGCTTTCTACTATGAATAGTTTAGAAATAATTCTCTGTACACATATGTTGCCAATAGTTTACAATGCACGTAAAAGTAACACTTTGTGTATAATAATATAATTTGTTTATTGGACTACGGTATTATCATATTACTATATGTTTTTATTTATAACAGTTTGATTAATTTTTTTAAAATAATTTTTACAAAAGAAAAGTTTTTCATTACAAATTTTCAAAGATTTTATTAAATTTATAACTTTTCATTACAAAGAAGTAAAGTTTTTCTTTCTTCAGGCTGCTTTCGTGTGGAATGTTACAAAGCAGTTTTTTTTTGCCGTGATGCGTAATGCAACCTTACATTTCGAACACAAAATCCTACTGCGTCCTTTACAGCCTTCCCTCTTGCATATGCTGGCAAATTTTAAATCTGAGTGTTCAGGAGAGTGAGCATAGTTGTCATATCTTGCATCCATTACTGGCTTGCATTTTCTTTTTTTTTTTGTGGTGGTGGGGAGGATGACGATGGACGACCACGTTTCTTTACCACGCTTCCCATTTTCATAAGAATTTCTGCAATGTTCAGACCAAATGTCATGAGATCTTGTTGACGTTTTGGTGCCACATTGTTCTCCTTACATGCTTTTCGGTATTCCAACCAAGCATTGCAAATTGCCACATCATCAAAGTGAAATATCACTCTCAGAGTTCATTTCTTTGATCTTATTCTTGTTCTATAAAGAGGCACAAGAAAATCTAACAAATCTACGCCTACCATACATTCGTTGTAATCCTTCAAACATTCAGGTCTTCCTAATTCAATATACTTCTTTAGCTCCTTTGAATATCGTTTACATTTGTCTTCTTTTCCAATCCCAATCATGTTAAATGCGATCTGTACAATAAGATTGTCATACCATTTTGTTATCACTATTCTGTCATCATCGGAAACTATTTCAACTGATGCTCCTCGCCTTTTTTCTGTAGTTCTTTGTCTACATTTTCTTTCAGGGATGTTATTCTATTGGCTCGAATAGTCCCAGTGCAGTATATACAGGGTGTTTCATAATTGGTGTCCCGTCTTTAGGTCCAAATAACGACTCAAGGGGAACAGATTGGGGAAAATGAATATTGATTATTTGGTTTTAATATCCCCTAAGTCAGTATAAAAACATTTTGCGTTCCTGGGGGTGAAGGGGGAAATTTTGAAAATTTTAATTTTGTAGGGGTAGAGGTTAGACCCCATGTGTTATGTAGAAAGTTGTAGAGCATCATGTAAAATGTGGGTTTAGCAAAAAACCCCGTGAAAAAATCTCATCCCCTGCCCTTTATCGAGTGGTAAAGTGAAAGGTATGGCTAGCTAATGTAGGCAATTTAAGAAAAACGCATTAGAAACCTTTCACTTTACCCACTCGATAAAGGGCAGGGGATGAGAATTTTTCACGGGGTTTTTTGCTAAACCCACATTTTGCATGATGCTCTACAACTTTCTAAATAACACATGGGGTCTAACCCCTACCCCTACAAAATTAAAATTTTCAAAATTTACCCCTTCACCCCCATGGACGCGAAATGTTTTTATTCTGAATTAGGGGACATTAAAACCAAATAATCAATACTTATTTTCCCCCAATCTGTTCCCTTTGAGTCGTTATTTGGACCTAAAGACGGGACACTAATTATGAAACACCCTGTAGAACGTTTATGGAGTTCTCTCAATAAATAGAATGTGGTGAAAAAGTCTGAAAAATTGATTATCTGGTATGCGTTCAGAGAGTTTGTAACAGCTCCTGCACATTCTCCAAAATTTTCCTTAACATTTTGGGGAATTTCTGTTGATTTTCCTTGGTACAATGAAAAGTCATAGCAGATTCTACTTTTTCCACACAATATGTAACATTTGATTCCCCAAGGATTTGGCTTTCCACGAATATACACTTTTGACTGGAAGTTTCCTCTAAAAGGTATGATTTGTTCGTCCACGCAAACATCTTTTTCCATAGGCAATTTATTACATCTTTGCTTTACCACATCTATTATTGGTTGAACTTTCCAATACTTATTTTCATTTTGTGGTTTTTCACATGTCAGATGCAAGTTATTCCTAATCTTGAAGAAACGGTTGCAACTCATTGTTTCAGAGATAAGATTGTTTCTTGTTTGTGGTTGCCAATACATTCTGCCCCGTGGATAGTTGAGAGTTCCCATAAGAATGTGAATTCCAATGGCTTACCTTATTTCTACATTTGTAACCCCAAGAATTTCACCAATTTTTTCCATGCTGTATTTATTTGTGTTCTCAGCCATGAGCTCGTATATGTCTTCAGATATGTAGAGAGAGAGGTATTCATAAGGAGATGTTGATTCATTGACATCAGGTGTCATTTCGGAATTGCCTAACTAATTAGATACTCCTTGTGAAAAATTTGTTTTCTTCCATTTTTCGTTTGCATTTTTCTTGTTCTTCATTTCTTTACTCTTTTGTTTTACTTTCTGTTTACTTTGAGTTTCAGTTTTATCTTGTTCTTGACGTTCAGTGATTTCCTCATACTCTTCATCTTCATTTATATCATCTTCTTCTGCTTCTACTTGACATTCATAAAGTTCTTCAGCCTCTTGAGCTTCATCATCATTTGCATCTATATCAGAGGCATCACCAGACATCAACTTTTCTAGAATTTCCTCTGCTGTTTTATTATTTAGTTTTTTCTTAGCATTTATGCTAGCTCTTTCTTTCATCTGGCTCTGAAGAAATAATAAAGCCAGATGAACCTACATACATAATGGAAAAGTATTGTTACGCTATAGCAAGGTCTCATCATTTTCTATTAGAAAAACGGATTTTGGTTGCGAAAAAATTTAAAAATTACACCTTGAATTTTAAAATAAAATCTTGCATTTAATTTTTGTAATTAATCTTAATAGCTCATTGATATATTGAATAATTTTTTATGATTAAATCCTAATAAAACATTATTCACAATTTATTTTCTCGCAAAGCTATATGGAAAGTTGTTTGAAACTTTACAGCACTTGAGTAATTTTGTTGTCATTTGTGTACAGCATATTTGCATCACAATTATACGTATATATGAAATTTTTTACTGTAACTTATGGTTTCAATTTATAATTATAACACTGCTTAATCATTTTATAATAGAATTTAAGCCTAATTATAGGTATACACAAAGAGAAAGACCAAAAGCCAAGTCATATCTGATGCTCCTTCATTTATCTTCAACTCCATCTCAAAGCTTAACTTTTACTTTCAGTTTCTGTTTTTGCTAAGACATTATAAAATTAGAGTCTGTTCAGAGATGTCATATAGATGGCGCCAAATCGTTGAGAAATCTAGAGAAAAGCTTTCCTAGAGCTTTTTTAATTTCCAAATCATGTGTACACAAATGTTGCCAAATAGACTGAAGGGGTTAAGTTTGTTTATAACCATAGCTTTTAATTCCATAAAAGAATCTACATTACACAATAAAAAGATATATCTGTGGGGGAGTCCAACCACTTAAGTAGAAGTGGTACTCCAAACAGAATTAAATGGTTAAGGGGGAATTCCACTAACACGTGGAAAATCCCCACAACAAATTAAAGGCGAGGGTTTCTCGCTCACAATGATTTAAATTTAAGTATAGAAGGGAATCCTCAATCCTAAACTGGCTGAAGTAAGGGTCCACGTCTTTAACAAAAACTTTTACCGGCCCAATCAATGGCAAATCGAATAATTATAGCTGCGCTGAACTGTCGCAGACTTGCTTCTCTGAAGAAGGAGGCTTTCTTTATAAGTTACTGGAAAAAGATGCTGCTAGCCGCTTCAACTCAGGCCGTTACGCAATGCGTTGCAGTCTGGTGCCAAACTGCAAGGGAAGCTACGGAATACAAATAAAGTACCCATTAGAAAAATAATAGCAACGGTCTGGTAGTAAAAACATACAGCAATAAATCCCGTTAAGGGACAAGCTAAAATAAACTTTAATTTGCTTATCCTCCCACTAAACTATCAGCCCCTAATCTGCTCGGCTCTCCTATGAACTTAAATAAATATTTAGCACCACTTTACGGCTCTTAATTAAAATAGTGCGTCGCGCTTTATCGCTGCCAACGCTCACAAGAAAATACTTATGCAAGCAAAAGAGCCGAGAGCGAGAGCTGACTTTTGCTGGGTCTCAACCATTTACTGTTGAGCCTCATAAACAAAAAATTAACAAGGGAATTTCGCATGAGAAAAAAATTAGGAATATCGGCTTACCTCGAGAGTAGGGCGAAAGTGCCGAGACTCTTCCTTATGAAAGCTGGGATGGCCCAGGGAAATATGCCGATGACTACATCTAGCGAAAATGGCGTTAATTCTTCATAGGTGAACATACCATAGCAAGAACGTACTCGAAACGCTGACACTACGACGAGTGACGTTTCGTAATGGGTTGCTAAGAAATGTCCATCTTGACTGGGTCCTAAATATTCGTGTTGTCTCGGGAAAATTGCTGTCTTCTGCTCAGAGGGAGCGTGGTCCTTTCCTTCACACAATATGTTTGTCATAATGGCGGAGATGAAGCTTTGTAAACCTGCCCTTTGCTCTGTCGGAGCGGGGCTCGAGTTGCCAATTAAATCGTCCGTGTGTTCTACAGCAAGGAGACGGCGGACGAATCGTTCGATGAAGTATCCAGAATTTCAGCCACTGAAGAATCAACTAATGCATGAGAATTAGTAACACAATTACAAAGTGCACTACTGTCAATCTCAATGCGTGAGTCCGAGTCCGCGTCGCTCGCAATTGCAGTATCTTCGTTTGTTATCCTCTTCAGCATAGGCATTGTCAAACACTTTTTCACTGAAGCCTTTTGAAAGCATTCTGGTGAGACGGGGAGCCAATTTACGGTCAACCTTCCCCTGTCAATCTCTTTAGCCGAATCCCCATTTTGTAGCTCCTGCTCGTCCACCTTTCTTATGTGCATTCGCTTGCGCCGTTTTTTCTTCTTCCTTCTGCAATCAGGGAATATATAGAAACAGTTCTCTCTTGATTGCGGAAGGCGACATCTGTTGACAACAGATGGCGACGGACGAACTCCAGCATTATTTCCTAGCTTACCTCCGCTAGAAATACTGGAGCCCGAAATGTCGCAATACTTTGTGACACGCTCGCCCCCTGATTGATCTCGCTGCTCAGATCGGAACGCTCGCTATGTTCCGTCTGATTCAGCTTTTCTCGTATTTGTTGCGAGCTTGATGAGAAGTATCTTGCGTTTTATTGTCGCCTGCAGGTTTTTGCCTTTGCTTGGCAAAAAAATTTGGATATTAATC
Organism: Rhysida immarginata; assembly: GCA_023313115.1. NCBI lineage: Eukaryota > Metazoa > Arthropoda > Chilopoda > Scolopendromorpha > Scolopendridae > Rhysida > Rhysida immarginata. Next base: position 21,945 of record JAHWFO010057504.1, on the reverse strand, counting down.
CTCTGCATCTGTGTAAATTGCCTTCTGGTTTCCAGGTGGGCTTTGAATACCCCACCCATTTTACTAGAAATTTTCTTTTGGGAGACTTTCCTTTGACGTTATTTCTATCTTTTACTTTATATATATATCAGTGAAATCTGGGTCTTCAATCGGTTCCGGGGCTCGTTTGACCTTAGTTTTATCTACCTTAACAGTGCTCCCTTTATCTTTCTTAAGATAAGAGCAGTGAAGTGTCTTGTTGCCGCCCCATTTTCTGGGTATCTGAACTCTAGCGGTTACTTTGTTTTGCACCTTTATCAACAAAGGGCCACGATGCACTCTGTGAACTTTGAGGTTCTGGCGCCGTGATTGGTGGGACTATTTCACGGGGAAGCAAGGGCCGTGACCGGAGGAGGCGGAGGGATACGAGGAGGGAGAAGTGGAGAGGCGAGAGAGGGGATCGTCTCACAAGCTGGCACGTGGCTGCTCTGGTTTTTTTTTATGTGTTCTCTACGAATGGTCTGCATTTCTTGGATGTGAACTATTGATGGAAAGGAATAAATAAAAAGATTAATTATGGCATTTCCTGCTGAATTTATTTCCGAACCGACGACCAAGGTTCGTCTCACAGTGGCGCAGCCGACAGGGCAGGAGAGCAAGAGTTCGCACGTGGACCCGAGCACTGAAACAGGAGTTCGCACGTGGAACTGCAGCCCAGAGAGAAATGCCAAATATTCGTGGATAACAATGTATTTCCGACGCCACATCGAAGATTAATAGTTGTGGGAATCAGGACACGTCATCGAGGATTTTTGGTGGCCGATGGTTCCAAAGGATTGAGAAGACCGCCACGTGGTCGAACACAACGTGAGACACAGCGGAACGAGGAATCCGGCAGGCGAGCTACAACGAACCACAGCGATCTACAGTGAAGGCGAGAACACCGGCGGACGGCGCAAGGAAGTGGCAGTTTGCCGATACAAGGTGTTGGGCGGCGAGAATCGCTGGAGAAAGGAAAAGAAATATCACGAAAAGTCGTGGTGGTGGAAATCAAGGTGACGGACAAAATGAACGCTACTACCCTCATCTGAGATCCAGGCGCCCGGGTAGGTGAATTTTTGAGCTAAACAGGGGGGAACACACAAATTCTTGACACACATATAAGTTCTCTCGGTTATGAAAGGCATGAAAAGGGGGCCATATTTTTAAGCTTATTTTTTTTTATTTAAGGTGTCAGTTATATAATTTTTTTCTCACCGTCTTTTGTGATTGTTTAAGTTTAGAATTAGACCGAGGTGTTATAGATTATGTGAGAGATAGAATTCATAAGAGTTGTTATGCACATAGATAGGCTGAGATTGATGGGAAAAAAAAGGGGGGAGGAGAGAAATAAGAATTGTTTTTTCTTCTCTAGCCCTGTTGTTTTTTTTTAATATAAATGGGTGGTGGTGCTAAATATTTTCGAATAAGTTGTTCTTATGATGTAATTGTATTATTATTTAAGTGGATTATTTAAGTATTTCATGCTTTATTATTTCATGCTTTTAGATAATTATGGCGGGAATCCTTTGTTCCTTGTGAAGGCTACCACTGGGGATTAACTAGAGGGGAAAGTACGAAATTGGGCAGGAATTCAAAGATTGTTAGGCCGAGCCAGCAATATAGGTAGGCTCGGGTGGTAAATTCTTTGAGGAGCAAATTTTTTTTTCTATCCTTTCTCCCCTCGGATACGTGTCTAGGGGCAGGTATGGCATATTTGGGAAAATATAGAAAGGGGGATTTGTGCACCCTGGTTTCCGAGCTAGGAGGCGAGGTGCCAGCAGAGGCAAGGGTAGTAGATTTGAAAACTATGATTTTAGAATCTCCACAGTATGAAGAAGAGTTTGTAAAAAGTATGCTGGTAACAATAGAAAAGGATAGACTGAGAAGAGAAGAAAGGGAAGAACAGGAACAGGAAAGGGAATATCAGCTTAAAATGAAGGAAATAGAAATGCTGGGGCAAAGAAGGGAAGACGGAAATCCGGGGTCGAAATGCGTGGATGGCCCAGAAGGGACGGAGAACAATTTCATGGGCTATTTGAACATTATGAAGGGGGTTTTAGAACCGCCAGACAGAGCTGAAGAGTGGCCGTTTTTCTTTCACCAGGCTGAAAACATGTTTAGATTATATGAGATCCCCGAGCAGTATCGGGGAAAATTAATGATCCATGCACTAAGGGGTCACGCTAAAGGGTTAGGAGATGTCTTGCGGGGTCAAAATGCCGTTAATTATGAGGACATAAAAGAGAAGGTTTTGAAGGAATACAGAATTACTCCATTACGACATAAGCAAAATCTCGACAATTGTTATAAAAAGGCAAATGAGTCATATGGACAGTTTGTGGTTAGGGTGGAGGCAGCCCTGGACCTATATTTGGAATCAAGGGAAGTTGATACCATGGAGCAGCTTAAGAAGTTATTAGTAGCAGATAGAATTAGAGAAGGGTTACCCCCAAGAATAAAATCCCACATTCATTTGAGGGAGGCCGAGGAATGGTTTTCACCGAAGGAGTTGGCTAGGGAGATAGATAATTTTGTAGCCGCGGTGCCCAGGGAGACACCTAAAACCACATTAGGGACAGGTAGAGATGCTCACTGGCAGGCGGACGCGAAGGAGGCTTATGAACCCGATGGTAAGAAGGGAGGTAATGACAAAAAGAAGGTGCAGGACACTAAAGGGAAGCGCGAGGGCATTAGGTGTTTCAGGTGCCTAGGAGAAGGACATATCAGACGCAACTGTATTAGTATCCTACCTAAGGGAAAGGAGGAAATGGGAGACAGAAGTAGGATGGAGGCTAAAGGAGCAAATGAAGTAGGAGTTCGTTGGGAGGAAAGGGCTCAGGGCTACGAGGGAAGGCAATTACCACAAGCAGATTTCGCCATTGAGAATTGTAAATTTAGAGGCATCATCGATAGTGGTGCGGAGATTACAGTCTTACGACAGGCCATCGTCCCTGATAAATTTATGGAACCAAATGGGAAGATATACCTCAGACCCGCGATTGGGAAGGAAGTTGAGGCTCGGTTGATAACTGTCCCCATTAGTCTATGGACTGAAGGGGAAGAGCTTCAGCCCTATGTAAATCTCCATGTAGCAGTGGTGCAAAACCTAAACGAAGCTGCCTTGATTACACCGAGAGATTTCCAGATGCTCCAAGAACAGCGGTTTAAGTATTTGGGAGAGGGCACTAGGCAAGCAGTGGGGAAGGTTTTGGCAGTGGAGGGGAAGAGAACACTGGAGGAAGGTATCGCCACTCGGCCCAGTGGTGAGAAAGGGGATATTGGGATCATCCCAGTGAGGCTCGGAGACGAATCTGGGAGAGGACAATTAGAAGAAGACTTGCCTTTGTCGCAGGCCCAGAAATTCCGGAGGGAGCAGGCAGGGTGCGAGTCCCTAACGAATGGGTTCTTGGAGGCTAAAAAAGGGAAAAACGGTTATTGGTTGGAAGGAGGGGTGTTGTACCACACAGGAATGGTGTGTGGTCAAAAGTACAATCAGTTAGTCATTCCTAGGAGTAGGAGAAAGGAGATCATGAGATTGGCACATGAGACCCTAACAGGGGGGCATCTTGGACCAAAGAAAACCCGGGATAGAATTACTATGTCATTTTGGTGGGAGGGGTTGATGAGGGACGTAAAACAGTCATGCGAGACTTGTCACGAATGCCAGTTACGGCGTAAAACAAAGGTAAAGGACAGGGTGACAATTGAGGCCGTGGGAAGACCCGAGCTTCCATTCCAGGTAGTAAATGCAGATATTTTCGGACCTGTAGAACCCAAGTCGAGCAGGGGCCATCAGTATGTCCTCTGTGTAATGGATCAACACAGTAGATGGCCAGAAGCCATTCCATTGAAATCGCTAACAGCCAAAGCTACCTGTGAGGCATTCATGGAAATTTTTATGCGGACTGGGATTCCAAGGATAATCGCTATGGATAATGGCATAAACTTTGCATCACAACTGACACGGGAGTTTTTGAGTAGGTTGGGTAGTGTACCAAGATTTTCAACCCCGGGACATCCTCAAGCAAACGGGCTGGTGGAAAGATTCATAGGCACAATGAAATCAATGTTACACCATGCCATTAACACCCAAGGGAGAAATTGGGAAAAGCGATTGCCATACCTATTGTGGGCGTATAGGGAAGTACCAAATTCAATTACAGGCGTCCCGCCATTTCTGTTGTTGTATGGTCGGTTGCCAGTGGGCCCATTGGCGATCCTGAAGTCCAGCTGGGAAGATGACGCCATACTCCCCCAGGGAATCGGAGAATCGGTGGAGGATTATTTGAGAAACTTGCGCGATAGATTAGAAGTAGCTGAAAAATTTGCTGCTAAGCAAGCTACCGAACAGCAGGCTAAGTATGTACACCACCATAATTTGAGGTCGTCACACACAGAGTTTCACGTAGGGGATGAGGTGGTGGTCCTAATACCAGACTCCACAAATAAGCTATGTTCTAAGTGGACGGGTCCGGGGGAGGTAGTCGAGGAAAAATCACCCCATTCGTTCTTGGTGAAGTTACCTGATGGTAAGGTGCGACATCTACACCAGAATAAGCTAAGGAGGTATGTACAACCGGTAAATGCGGTGGGGATAATTTATGAATCAGATGGGGAATTTGGGGAAATTCAACATGCACCCGTGGAGGAAAGAACGGGAAGTGAAGAATGGATCACACAAATAATAGAGGAAGGAAGATGGAATCATCTGGGGAAAAGGCAACAACACCAATTGGCAGAGCTGATCGGAGAATTCCATTCCGTATTTGATGGAGTGGTAAGACGAGCTGAGGTAGGGTGTCACATTATCCAGCTGAAATCAAATGTAGAGAGGAAGCAGCCTCACATATATAAGATTCCGGAGGCCGTTTGCCCGCAGGTCGAAAAACAGATCTCCGAGCTGTTAGAACGCGGATTGATCGAACCATCCACAGCGGAAATCGTGTACCCGATTGTGTGTGTTGCAAAGAAAGATGGGACAGTGCGACTCTGCTGTGATTACAGGGGGTTGAATTTAGTAAGTAAAGTTACCCCTTTTCCTATGCAGAATTCTGACGAGCTTAGGTATAAGGCAGGGGCTGCTAAATTTTTGAGCAGCTTGGACATCTTGAAAGGCTACTGGGAAATCCCCCTCCATGAGGATAGTAGAGAATTGACTAGCTTTGTGACCCCAAAGGTTCAATATCAATGGAAGGTTATGCCTTTTGGTTTGTCGGGGGCAGCAGCAACTTTCCAAAGGGTAATGAACCACGCCTTGAGACAACACAGCGGATACGCAGAAAGCTTCATTGATGACATTATTGTGTATTCGAGCTCTTGGGACGAACACCTGGGCCATCTCAGAATGGTATTAAGTACTTTACAATCCTTGCAATTCTCTGCAAATTTGGAGAAATGCAGGTTCGCTCAAGCTCAAGTGAAGTATCTGAGACATGTCGTTGGATCAGGGGGGCATGGGCCAGATCCCGACAAAATTGAAGTCATTCAGAACTTAAAAACCCAAAGACAAAGAAAGCATTGCGCTCGATCCTGGGTCTGATGAATTATTATAGGGAGTATGTGCCAGGATATGCGCAGATAGCGAAACCATTAACTGACCTCACAAAGAAGTCAGTGGCGAATGATGTCCTGTGGTCCGAGGACGCCAGAAATGCATTTGAGACTTTGAAGGAGTCCCTATGCCGGGTGACATCATTGTACACTCCTGATTTGATAAAGCCGTTCAAAATTCACACGGATGCATCTATGACGGGAATAGGAGCATGCTTGGTGCAGAGGGATAAGGATGGCAGGGTTAGACCTATAACTTTCGCCAGCCAAAAATTAAGTAATGCGCAGGCCAAATGGAGCACCATTGAACGGGAAGCTTACGCGGTGGTGTGGGCATTGGGGAAATTTGAAACATGGACGTATGGCCAGCCAATTTTATTGCATACTGACCATAATCCATTAAAATATTTGACTGAAGAGGTCCCGAAGAATGCCAGATTACAACGATGGGCACTGGCTTTGCCGCGGTACAACGTCACTGTAGCTCATAAACCAGGAAGCGAGAACGCGGATGCTGATGCCCTATCTAGACTGTTTTCTGAAGAGGAGACGGGGATGAGTGAATAAACCATTAAGATTTTTTTTTCCTCCCTCCCTTTCTTTTTTTATTATTCTTGGAGGGTTTGGGAGTGAGAGAGGGGAGGGGGTGGCGATCAAAAATACCACGCAAGGAACAAGGTTGACCTGGTTGGTAGTTATCATTTATGCATTACAGTAGATTTTTTGTTTTTATATATTACAGTAGTCGTAAGATTTTGTCTTGGTTGTGAGCTCATGCATGTGAGACATACATTTCAGTGTAGTGGGACACAAACAATTACACGCACGTGAGGGTGGCCTGGATTGGGCAGAGACACTCCCTCTAGCTGGTTGGTTGGGGTTTCAGTTAGGGAGACGAGATGTCCCCTAACATGAAACCGGATGGGAGGTGTGAACTTTGAGGTTCTGGCGCCGTGATTGGTGGGACTATTTCACGGGGAAGCAAGGGCCGTGACCGGAGGAGGCGGAGGGATACGAGGGGGGAGAAGTGGAGAGGCGAGAGAGGGGATCGTCTCGCAGGCTGGCACGTGGCTGCTCTGTTTTTTTTTATGTGTTCTCTACGAATGGTCTGCATTTCTTGGATGTGAAATATTGATGGAAAGGAATAAATAAAAAGATTAATTAAAGCATCTCCTGCTGAATTTATTTCCGAACCGACGACCAAGGTTCGTCTCACACACTCTTAACAGTTACATACAAATAACGAAGCATATCCGTTTGCTACCGTGCCATGTCAACATTTCGGATGCAGGTAAAGAACATTTTAGCTATATCAAAAATAACAAGTCCAAAAAATCTGCATTCGCTGAGCACAGTTCACCCACGGGGCACATTGGGAAATTAGATAATTTTCAGATATTACATTGTGTTGACGAACCTAAAAAAGCTTAACTTCTTATAATCTCTTGAAATAGCTAAAGTACCGCCTGATATATTAAACCATGAAAGAGGCCCACTTGACCTGTCACAGTGGGCTTCACTGGTTTCAAAACTTTTAACCAGGCTGAATGTTCTTACTATTACTTCACTCCTGATATAAGAGCCTCTCCACTTATAGTAGCTTTTCGTTTTTGTTCCTAAGTTTTTTTTCTTCTGTATTTTGTCAGTGGGTACTTGACCCTCTCCAATCCTGAATTACCTTCTTTTGTGTAAACCAAACTTGATGCCCTGCACTGTGATTGGTCCCTCCTCTTTATATAAACTTGTATCTGAACTTGTGTAACCTGAGTCATACTGAAGAAGGCCACATTGTGACCGAAATGTATACATATATGGTGTATTTAAATGTTCTTGTGGACAAGTGGAGTCTCCTTTCTCTCTCTCAAGTATCTAATTGTTATATTACAGTGAAATAAAGGAGAATTTCAAGTATTTCTTCCAGAAAGATTCAATAAAAAAGTAACTAAAAAAGATGTTCATCAATTAAATTTACAGAAACTTCCGTTTGTTTATAAAAGTTTACAAGATCTATGGGATGGAAAGCAAACTCATAAATTTCATTGAAAATACAACCGATGAAGTTGATATGACCAAAATAATGCCAGGTTATTGCTATCAAAAGAAAGAGCCGTACGCTATAGGTCTCGTACAAATAACCCTGAGGATTATTTTATTAGTGGTCCTTGATTGCCATACATTCACAAAAATGAACGGAAAACAATACATAAGCTCCCTCTGTTTAACAATTCTTGCGCTCTTACGATGAGGGCTGGATGCATCTTCTTCCTGCAGGGTGCAGAGAGAAAAAGTAATAAAAGAGAAACATTTGATTAAAATACAATGTGCGAGATTGTCTTAAAAAGATATAATCATCTAATGTCCTTCACTGAAATTCTCTCCTTGGGGCCTAATTATATTTTTATACAAAATTAGCGAATAAGTCTATTAAATCAAACATCAGATAACAATTAATTAACATTGATTATGCATATCATAATATCTATAACAAGTGAGCCGCACGAAAGACTTTCTGGAATTTTCTTTGCTTGACTGAGTCCAGAGCACTTCTAGCCTTTTCCGGTAAGTACACTGGTTTAGTTTTGAATCTCTATTATCCTTTTCATCATATCTTTTTTTCTATTCGCGAGTGAAAGATATCGATATGCCCTCTGGTGTTCCGTGGCAAAACAAAAGAGAGTGGGTATTCGATAGTGGAAAGTAACACGTATGTAAGCACGCATAATCGTTGTTGTAAGGCAAGTTTTTTTTTTGTGAATTTATTCATGCACCTCAGATTAAATGGTGAAAAAATAGACCAGTAGTGCTGTCTAATTATTTATTTATTTTGTGAACAGAAACGAAAGAAATTAAAACAATTCATTTCAAAAAACAATCGGTGAATTATTTGGTGCAACATCAGTTTGCAATGGATGAAGAACGAATTCTGTAGTGCAAATTTTGGAAGAACGAAGAAAAATAATTGTATTTCCAACAGATACTGTAGCGTGCCACAATGTAAAAAAAAACAAAAAACAGAGCACTGCCATATCCCATCATCATTTACCGACAGACATAACGTGCAGGAAGGTGTGGCTGTGTGTTTTAAAATTTGTGAAGCAAGAACCAAAGTACACTTACCAGGTGTCCCAAAAATGACTGATGGATTTTGAAAATCAATAAAAAAAGACGGAATGCGATAGATATGTATCGTTTGCAGCCTTATGCTTAAGAAATCAGGGAATTTTATCCCACCAAATTTCAAATTTAGTTAACATTTTCACCTACAGGTGGCGCTGAAAACTATGAAAAAATAAAAACCGGTATGAAAATGTTGTAAGGACTTGCAATCTCAAAAAACTAAACAATGACATTTTCAATGTAACCCCCATTTGAAAAAAACATTTTGGTAGAGCGGACTTGCAATCTCAACAGCACAACTATCAGCTTGTTACAGATCGCCTGCAGCGCCATCTCTTGGTAGAAATGTTAACTAAATTTGAAATTTGGTGGGAAAAAATTCCCTGATTTCCTAAGCATAAGGCTGCAAACGATACATATCTATCGCATTCCGTCTTTTTTTTTATTGATTTTCAAAATCCATCAATCCTTTTTGGGACACCCGGTACATCTGCCCCTTGCATTTTAAAAGAGATGATTTCTTTTTACCTGTATTTCTCATATTGCATGTTTTTTCTTGGGTGTGAATGCATTTTCTCCCCCTCCCCCCACCACTGCCCGGGCTGAAAACGCGGTAATGAAAGCGTTCATTAGCTGACCAGAGGGCAGTGCACGCGGAGTAACTGCAGAGTAAGTTTTCACCAAGGTTAAAAATTAGGGGATGGGTTTTTTCTAAATTGAAGGAAATTAAAAATAAAATAACTAGAGCATCCACATTTTTATGAAGGGACGAGGAGGTCACTTTAGAATATTTTTTTTAAATTATCATCTTTTAAGTTTTTAAGTTGATTATATTATCAGACAAAATACTAGATTAAGCTTAAACAGACGCAAAATCAAAAACTGCATGCAGATAATTTTAATTTACAAAGAACAAAATGCTCTTTACCCACAACGAGATTTTATAAAATTACAAAATACAGCAAAAAAATAATAAAATATAATAAAGACAAGGAAAATAAATGAAAGAAATACAAGAAATAAAAGTAGCTACAAAATATAAAAAGTGTAAAAAGTAACAAAAGCAAAAAAGAAAATAAAACATAGTGAAGGAACTAAATAGATGAAAAACAGAAGATAAAATAAACAAATAATCAAGAAAACAAAAAATAGTACAACATGTATACGTATTTCGGAAGCAAGGATTCCAGCTTTCAGCAGGTACAGTCCAATCCATAAGGCCCCATTTTTTATATTTTAAAGCTACTTTTAGTTCGTATTTCTTTCTTTTATTTTCCGTATCTTTATTATATACAGGGTGGTCCATAAATCTGTCCCCCCCCCCTTTTATTTTTTGAACCGAAGCAGATATGTCAATTTTGATGAATCCAATGAATAGGAAGTTGTGGGTGGCCTATCCCATGGTGCACTTTTCATCATCCCAAATATGCAAATTAGGACACATTCAAAATTTATCTCAAAAAAAATCCAATTGCAAACTTGTTCAGCATAAAAAAACAAACAAAACAAAAAGAAATTATCCAAATCAGACCAACGGTTCCCAAAAAAAGTTAATTGCAAATGCTAATTGGCACTCACATTGCATTTGCATCTTCCTGTCCCCCCCTGTTGATTTTATCCACTAGCCCTTTAAATGCTGAAGCTTTTTGATGAATGGGGAAGAAACTGCCAATCAGGTCCGAAAAATGGCAGAATACAGTAGAGAAGAAATGGTTGATATGGTTTGATGTTTTGGATTTGCACATAATTACAAAGGTGCAGCCAGGGAATACCAAGTTAGATATCCCAATGCTAGAGTTTCCACTTAGGAACAATTCGCCAGGTTGTTCAACGATTTCAGCAAACAGGAAGTGTCAGTCATCAGACCCGGCAAGATAGACCAACAACTGTCACATGAGAGGACTCCAGCCCAGCCATTTTAGCTGCTGTTTATGCTAATCCTCATTGCTGTACTCGATCAGTTGCTGAAGAAGCTGGCTGCAGTCATCAATCAGTATTAAGATTACTTCATATGCATGGATTTCACCCTTATCATGTCACTGCCATCAAGGATTGAAGCCAACAGACTACGATTTTCGTCCTGAGTTCTGCAACAGATTACGACGATGACCCAGGCTTTCTCAATTGGGTCTTGTGGTCAGACGAAGCCAGCTTCTCTCGAGATGGTCTGGTTAATAAACACAATCTCCAGTATGGGCAACAGAAAACCCTAGATGGTTACGAGAAGCTGTGCACCAGATGAATTGGAGAGTGAATGTCTGGTGTGGAATCATCAATGGTGGATTGGTTGGTCCATTGATCTACGAAGGGACGTTGACAGCTGCACGATACAGAGACATGACAATAAATGTTGTAGTGGCAGAATTTGCAGATGAGCTTCCTTTAGCATCACTTCGAAGGGTATGGTATCAACATGAAGGGGCTCTAGCCGGGGCCATCGTGATCTTTTTTTTTCTTTACCGGGCCCGATTCCAGTAAAGGATCTAACCCGTGACGTCACACACGAGATCTGATTAGCGCACAGAGCAGATATAACAAGCGTGTTATTAAGTCCAATTTTAGCTTTATAATTAAATAATTTTTGACGGAATGCCTGAAAAATATCTTATAATATATGAATTAATTCTTTGACGTTGGAATATATCAAAGAATTATGAAAAAAAAAATATTTTTTTAAAATCACAGTGTTTATTTACATATGAAAAAAAATTATATCAGTGATTCTAAAAATCAAGTTAAAAATGTTTTAAATTTATTATTTTTTATGTTATTTTTAGTATTGGGATTATTTCAAATTTTAAAATTAAATTTAATATTACTGGAAAAAAAATGTTTATTATTGAATAAATCCTTCTCCCAAAGTTTAAACTTGAATTGTAAATATGTTAAACATTTTTATTAGTCTACATTTTAAGTAAAAAAAAAATTATGTTTCAAGCATAATTTTTTTCCAAATAAAATGTATTTGCATTCTGTAAACATTCTCCTTTTTTCCCTCCACTTTTAAGTGTGGAAAAATATTGACATTAAAATTTAGGACACTATTTATCTACAAAGTATTCCTAAATAAAGTACTATGTGAATAAAGTACCATTTTTTTTCTAATTTTTAGAATTACTGATATAATTCTTATCATATGTAAATAAACACTGTGATTTAAAAAAAAAATATTTTTTTACATAATTTTCTGATATATTCCGACGTCAAAGAATTAATTCATATATTGTAAGATATTTTTCAGGCATTACGTCAAAAAATGTTGAATTATAAAGCTAAAATTGGACATAATAACGCGCTTGTCATATCTGTTTTGTGCGCTAATCAGATCTCTTGTGTGACGTCATTAACTCTTGTATCGGGCCCGTAAAGAAAAAAAAGATCACGATGGCCCTGCTCCAGCCCATTCAGCGGCAGCTACTTGTGATCATCTCGATGCAATGTTTCCAGGTCAGTGGATCGGCCGGGGTGGCCCAATTCATTGGCCTACACGCTCACCAGATCTTTCCCCTAATGACTTCTTTTTGTGAGATTACCTTAAGGACAATGTTTATGCCACTCAGCCAACTTCTATGCTGGATTTGCAACAGAGAATTCAGACTGCCTGCCAATCCATTACATCTGATATGGTAACAAGAGTGATGGCATCTTTGAAACTACGTTGTCAGTTGTGCATTGGTGCTGAAGGGCATCATGTGGAACATACCCTTTAGAGTGTTACCAACATGAATCGCTTTGGTTTGGCCCAGTTGGCTTTTTTAAGTTTGAGATGGTTATTTACTTTTTTTAAATTTTTTTGGGAACCGTTGGTCCGATTTGGATGATTTTTTTTGTTTTGTTTGTTTTTTTATGCTGAACAAGTTTGCAATTGGGTTTTTTTCTCTATCCCTTCGGTTTTTGAGATAAATTTTGAATGTGTCCTAATTTGCATATTTGGGATGATGAAAAGTGCACCATGGGATAGGCCACCTACAACTTCCTATTCATTGGATTCATCAAAATTGACATATCTGCTTCGGTTCAAAAAATAAAAGGGGGGGGGGACAGACTTATGGACCACCCTGTATATATATTTTTTGCTGTATTTTGTAATTTTATAAAATTTTGTTATGGCTAAGCAGCATTTTGTTTTTTGTAAATTGGTTTTATTGTTGGATTTTTTCCAACCAATCAATTTGTATTTTTGGAATAAGAGAAAAATTGTCTTATGAAGTACAGAGGGCAGTAAATAATGCTAGAGTTTAATAAAAATTAACAGTATAATTACACTGGTGAATTATATGCTGCCAGCTTTAGGCTTCTGTGTAGAAAAAGGAGAGAAAAACAAAATTATCTAATCTCAATGTGGTCATTGTTATGCATGCGCATTACCTTAGGCATTGTTACAATAAAAATAATGTTAAATGAATATTCTCCCCCTTTCGTTAAACATTCACTTTTATACATATACTTAACAGCATGAATTATCTATCAGTGCAAATTCAATAACTTAATACATTTCTCATGAACAATACGATTTAAAGCTTTGGTAAAAATATCAACTGCATTGTTAGTAATATCTACATACTTAATGATAATTAAACCTTCTTCTAATTTTTCACGCACAATGTGATAGGCGATGTCTATGTGTTTGGTTCTTGATTTTTCAATTCGGTTCTTCGCATATTCTATGGTTGCTCTGTTGTCAGTAAATAACATGTACGGCTGAGGGACTTGCAATTGAAGTTCATAGAAGAACATACGTATCCATAAGATTTCTTTCGTAGCGGTTGCCATTGCAATATATTACGCTTCCATTGTGGAGGTAGCAATGTTTTTCTGTTTGATAGCCTTTCATGCGACGAGATTTCTATTGATGAATACAGCCATCCCTGTATATGAATGTCTATCATCGATATCTTCAGCCCAGTCGGAGTCGCTGTATACGCTCACACTTGGGGCTTGACTGTCAGTGTAAGTCAATCTGCACTGTTTAGTACGAGCTAGATATCGTAAAACGCGTTTGGCTTGTTCCCAATGCAGTCTTCCTGGATTTGCATTAAACTGGGACAACTTAACTGCCACATACATGATGTCAGACGAGAATATGTCGCTAAATACAACTTCCTATACACTATCTGTAGGATATATGACACATGTCTTCAAGTTCAATGTCGTTCTTTGGACACGCTTCTTTGGATAGATGTATGCCTGGCTCCAGAGGCGTAGAAGCCGTTCGACTTTCTTGCATGTTAAATGTGGCTAGCAGTTTGTCGATATAATATTCTTGATTGAGCTTGATCCACATTTGTTCATATTTAACATTCACACCTAAGAAATATGTAATCTGACCCAGGTCTCGTAATTCATATTCTGAACTTAATATGTCGATTGTCTCTTTGATCACTTCTTCTGATTTAGCAAAAACAGCCACATCATCTACGTATATAACAATAATGGTGCACATTCTCTGTGAATAATAAACACAACTTTGAGTTGAAGTCTCTTAAATCCTTGATCTTGTAAAAATGAGTCCAACGTGGTATTCCAATTTCTACCAGATTGTTTTAAGCCATATATTGGCCGCTGCAGTTTTGCAACTTTGTCTTCAGGGTGATTGAAACCAGCTGATAATTGCATGCAGACATCTTCTTCCAAGTATGTATATAAATATGCGCACTTTATGTCCAGATGTCGAGTATGCCACCGAAAACATACAGTTAAAACTAGTAATAATCTGATGATCATGAACGTTGCTACTGGTGCATAAGTTTCATGATAATCCTCTCCTTGCTTCTGCGAAAATCCTTGTGCTACAAGACGAGCTCGATAACGTGCTATTTTCCCTTGATTGTCCTTTTTTTACTTTGTAACCCTATTTACTTCCAACACATCTTTTTCCTGGAGGTTATGTAATTACAGTCCAGGTTTGTCGTTTCATTAAATTGTTATATTCTTCGTTCATCGCTTCCCGCCATTGATTAGCTTGTGGTGATGATACTGCTTCTTCAATACCATTGGGTTCATGTAGTTCTACATAATTGATTTCACGCTCTTTAGGTTTGCCAGCTCGTCCCCATGGATTGCGTATAACTCTTTTGGGTCTTTCACGTTTTTGAATCCGTTCATCTGGTGCAGGCTCTACTTGAGAATCTTCAGTGGTCTCATCTGGGAGATCATAAAATTTATCTTCGTCTTCTTCAACAGCTTTTTGCTCGACTTCAGTTCTATCTTCTTTTGATGGTGATATGCTTTTCTTAATGGGGAAGTTGCATGAAATTTTTTAAAATTTTTTTCGATAGTTTAGATCACTAATATACCGGTATGAGTATTCTTTTTTTCTAAATGTGCGTAGTTTTTGTTTTTTTTTAAATTATTAAAATTGACACCCCCAAAAAACGCTACGTCATAGCTCAAGAGTGATGTGACGTCAAGCGCCATGAAACCGAAAACCATGCCTATCTCTTTCGCTGCTTTTCATGATCTGTCTGCATAGAGATAGATGTTAGGCAGGTAACATCTATATCTATGATCTGTCTGTAATAAACATGTATGCTTACAAATATTATTTCATTCCTATGTATACAAACACCAGTATAATAAGACTTAATAAAGCATTCATAAGGGCACCAAGGCATCACGAGAGAAGAAATAAAAATAGATGAAAATACTGAGAAGTTATACTCGGTGCGAAATTAACGTTGGTTTCCATGACCTCGTACTCGTATGTTATTCTTCGATTTTGAGTTAGCCGAAGAAGGAATGGACAAAATACATGGGATACAATTAGTTTTTTCGCCTGATTCTATTAGACGTAGCAGAACTTTGATCCGATTAAACTTTAAATTTCGCCCGGTTTCGATCACCTGTTCACGTGTATTATTTACACATGGATGTATACATCTTCTCTTTGTTTCGGTGATTATCGACTATAATCCTGAATTCCACAAAGAGAAATATAGACACGAAAATAAGCAATAAAAGGACTCGTTTTTCGAACGTAATTTCGTGAGCGCTATTATTTTATCGTTATTTCGTAATTTCGCGTTTTCATCTCTTCTCGTGGAGGTCTAGGAAGGGGAGGGGGCGATCGAAACGTCGGCGCTATGCCGTCATGTAATTTTTAAATTATATCTGAAATGATCGATTTTAATAGTTCGAGGAGCTTTTAAACAACCTGTTTGAATTGTGTAGTATCAATTTGTTACTAGATGGTTTAATTATGCATTAAAATACGCGAAGAAATAGCGGTATCGCTAAACAAGATGCTATTTAGGAGCTATCCCTTTCCGCGCATGCGCAGTGGCAGTGGTGATCTGTGTTTCAATGGCGTGTGGCGTCACACATCGTTTTAGTTTGGGGGCGTGGTTTTGCATTTTTAAAGTTAATTTTGATAGGTTTTTTAATACTTTTAAGATTTTTAATGGCGATTTTCATATTCAGCGCACCGAAATCTATATAAAACAGGCCTTCTTTTTAAAAAAGAAATTTCATGCAACTTCCCCATAGGTAGCTTGATCATTTCCCAAGTGGTAGGATGATTCCACTCATTACTGACTGAGTAATGAGAAGGTGTGGATCCATATAACACTTCATATCCTTTCTTTGATTTTTTCATCGAAACTTACATATTTTGTTTCTATGATACCACCTCGATTTGCATTTTTGTTCGGATTCCAAAGTTTGTACCCGTTTGTTTTAGATGCATAACCGACCATAATGCATGACTCACCACATAGATCTAGCTTCCGTCTTCCTTGTCGGATAGTGTAAGCATATGCTAAGCATCCATATACTTTGAGATGCTTCACACTAGGTATTAGTCCTAACCAAACAGCGTCAGGAACTTCATCTTTAAGTGCAGTATGTGGTGCTCTATTTTTCATGGTGGCCAACGCTTCTGCCCAAAATTGATGTGGCAATTTCGCTGAGTGTAAAGTACTCCTTATCATTTCACCAATTGTTCTATTCGAGCGTTCTGCTATACCATTCATAGCTGGATTTCAACATTTGTATGCTGATGCTAGATACCATGGTCCATAAAATACCTTTGCAGTTCATCATTACAGTATTCTAGTCCATTGTCTGTTCGGAACTTTTTCAGTTTCCGACCTGTTTGGCGTTCCACCCTGGTAATGTACTGTTTCGTAGCATTAACAGCTTGATTCTTGTTACGTAAAAAGCTTATAAATCATCCGTGAGAAATCATCGATAAATGTGATGAAATAGCGTGAGCCTCCATTTGATTCTACAGGCATTGGTTCTACAGGCCGCATAAATCAGAATGAATTAATTCCAATAAGTTCTTTGATTGCCTCATCTTAATGGGTTTACAAGGAGCGTGTGTCATCTTTCCGACACAACATGCTTCACAGTTTTTTTCACTGATGTTAGTTTCTTCCATTCCCCAGACCATTTGCTTGTCTACAAGTTGTTGTAAGCTGCTTTTGCTAATGTGGCAGTACCTTTCATGCCACACATCTTCAACTACTGTTGTGTTCACTTCCACGTTGCTTGGAGAAATTACTTGCAGTTTAGCATTATATAAATCATTATGTGTAAACCCTTCTGCACATAGTCGGCCATTTCGCTTATCCCGGATTTGGACAATTCCATTTTTAAAATTAATCATTTGCCCGTTTTTCTCCAATTGGCGGACAGATAATAGATTTCATCTACAGTCAGGCACATATAAAACTCTTTTTAAAACCATATCTTTAGATCTATTACTCTGGTATTCCTTCACATTGATATCACCAATTCTTGTGGCGTTCAGTATGCTATTCTTTTCACTACCATCTGCGGATAATACTTCTGAGTGAAAATTGCGAAATGTAGTAAACCACTCTCGTCGGTTTGATACATGATTTGTACACCCACTGTCTATAAGTCATTCTTCACGATAATCGAACTTCGATAGTGATAGTATTAGGGAGCTTCTATTTTTAATTTTTGTTCTATTTCTTCCTGTTTCATGATGATTATTGTTCAAACGAGTCCTATAATTCCGTGCAGTGTGACCTATTTTAAAACATCGAAAACACTCTATGGTACTCACAATTTGTCTTGGATTCTACTCGAGGTGGGTGGGTGACGGTTCACTTAATAGGCTTCTGCATCGGCTTCTTCTCTTCGGGTTGCGACAAGACGACGACGTTCGTATTCCGTCAGCAGGGCTTCTTTCACTTTATCAAAGGTAAAGCGTTGATCTTCCCAATTCGTAATGGCAGCTGCTACACTGTCATAGCTGAGAGGCAGGCGGAATATCATGATCGCTGCTAGTTGATCATCTTCGAATCCTTTATTTACAGCACGTAACTGTTCTGCAATGCGTTGTGTGCGCGTGACATATGTGTCCATCGTTTCAGGTTCGATCTATCTGGTAGACATGAGTTCTTGAATTAAGTCTACCATACGTGGTCTTGATTTCGGCTCGAAAGCTCGTTCTAGTGCACTAGAAGCTTCTTTTGCTGTGGCGCATTCAGTAATGTGTTGTTGCTGCGGTGGTTCAATTGAAAGTACGATAATTGCATGGGCTTTCTCTTCTTGTTGCGTGTAGGCGGTTAACTCTGGTATCTTATCAGCAGCAGGCTTTACCACGGAACCATCGACGTATCCCCATAGTCCTTTCAGCTTCAATGCCCACATTGCATTGTATCGCCAACTGCGGTAATTCGTTCCATCCAACTTTGCAAACTTAGCACTGCCTTCCACTGCGCTGTTTGCCATTTCAGCTTGGCTAAATTCGCTGTGCTGATTTGTATTATATACTGTTCTGCTTTTGAGCGTGCTGGGCCCATAACCAAGAAGTACAGAGGGCAGTAAATAATGCTAGAGTTTAATAAAAATTAACAGTATAATTACACTGGTGAATTATATGCTGCCAGTTTTAGGCTTCTGTGTAGAAAAAGGAGAGAAAAACAAAATTATCTAATCTCAATGTGATCATTGTAATGCATGCGCATTACCTAAGGCATTGTTACAATAAAAATAATGTTAAATGAATATTACTTACATCTTATTATTATGATTTATATCCAACTTCGTTGTTTAAACCTGCCTGTTGGAAGAGATATAAAGGTGGTTTCAGAGAAACAGTTCGTATTCGCCATCATGGGTAAAGCACGCGACCAAACAGACCTTGAAGAAGGTATGATCATTGGGTACCATTCAAAAGGCGCCAGCATTTCGGAAACCGCATCTTTCCTGAACTGTTCGCGTAGTGCCGTAGTGAAGGTGTATAATGAATGGACGAATGGACAAGATGTCCATTCCAGGCGTGCAAACTTTAGGGGACTATGGGCCGTTAAAGAACGGGGTGAGCAGCGCTTGCGACGGCTGGTTAAGGCTGGATTCACTTCGACGGATTCCGCGACGGAAGTCATCGACGGCAAGGATTTGCGGTCAAGAGAATGCGAATTTCAGACGGTAAACATGAGTGAGATTTTATCAAATTTGAGTTGGGTTTTATCCTCTTTTGTGCCCGATATTCGCGCTCCTTTGACTGCAATTCCTTGCCGATAACGCCTTCCGTCGCGGAATCTGTCGTTGTGTGAACCCAGCCAAAAGGCCTGTTCTCGCTATCCGCCGCGGAAAGCAGTACGATTAAAACTGCCTCGGTTAAACGCATCGGTTATTCCGCCGACCAGTTCCCACTATCGCGGCACATTACGTTATAGCCCAAGAGTCTCTTCGATCGCTTAAAAAATGGACGCATTTTCCCATAATGGACGCAAAAACAATGGACGTAGTGTTTTAAGCCTTGCAAATAAACAAAATTGGACGGAGATAGAAGCAAAGGTGTTGTTGTTTATTTCATGATGTTCGCTAAGATTGCTTCGCTTCAAAACGATACAATTCCAAACGCGTCGCCATCTTGGGTAGATTGTCAATGTCACACAAAATGCATTGATTTCTTTGGCGCACGCTACCTCAGCGGATTTTATCGTCGCGGTAAATTTGAATCCATCTCCACTCTAGACGGTAGCGGTTTTTACGCCGTGGTATGACGTCAAATCTGCCCCTAGGGAAACTAGATGAAAGGGGGTGTGCTCATCCATTGGCTTTATTGTTGACCTTGAATCCGCCATTTTCGCTCCCAATCACATGCGTTTGCAATTGAAATCCTTGTTTAGAAGTTTATTTATTTTAGTTAACGATAAAAAGTGTTTAAGAATAAATACCTAATATCTGTTTCATTACTTAAAAATGATATCAAGAACAGATGAAAGTACGCATCATCTGTTCTTGATAATATAAATCGCATAAATTTGCATGAACTGATAATTTTTATATAGAGGGGTTGGACTAACATTAACGCATTTGATTTTTGATGTTTTGTCCAATATCTAGAAAAATACTTGCCGAATTATCCTGAGACTTCAGAGGTGTAAAGATATTCTATGTTACACTTCATATATTTCAGCGAAGGTTTTGTCCGGAAGGCAAATAGGGGACTAGCAAAAAAATGAAAAAAGAAAATAATGTTTCGGACCACCCTGGAAAAATAATGCTTGGAATCACCCTGATTATGAGACTTCTTTTACGTAATTGTGTTCGTTTGTATAAGGGTAGTAGATATATTCATGGAGAAATAAAGGATTTTTTTTCAAAAAAATAATCGAAATTTTTTCATAAGTGTTTTGTTTATAACATGCAGGGTTTCAACCCAATACAATGCCATTTTCAGGAAACTTGGCAAATTAAAGTAGAGACAACACCCTGCAATCAGAATATTAAAATATTAAAAATTTGAAGAAATCTGAGCATTTTTACTAAATAATGCTTAAATGTGCATGCGCAAGCGTTACCAAAAGTCTTTTGCATAATTTATTAGCCAAATGTATAGAGCTACTCTTATATAAAGTTCAAGCAGATATCGTGAAAATTCAGGAAGATAACGTCGATAGAATGAGTTGAATTTCAGTTGCTCTCAAAAATAAACAAAACGATAAGGGGTTTTCTCCAAATTTTTATTTTTGGACGGGACACGAGTATCAACATCTTCTCCTTACGCTGATAGACTTCATATTGACTTCTTATCAACGTAAGGAGAAGTTGAAACTGGTGTCCGATCCAAAAATAAAATTTTGGAGAAACCCCTCTTATCGTTTTGTTTATTTTTGAGAGCAACTGAAATTGAATCAGAACGTCTAAAATCAAATGTGTTCATATTATTTGTCCAACCCGTGTTTGTGTCGAATTGTTTTTAGTTGGTATCACTCAGTTTCTTTTCTTTTGTTTATGATGTTTTTTATATTTTAGATGTTAATTTTATTACCTCTTGAAAGTGCTAATTTCAATAAATAAAAAAAAGTAAATGAAAAACAATCAAATTTAATGTTATAATTCTGAAATTTAAAAATGTACTTTAACCATAATTATAATTGTAACATGTAAACCAAAAAATCACATCAAATAATTGTTAATCTTGCACTTCTGGAAACATATTGATTGGGTGTAGGCTACATATATTTCTTGTATTCATCAGATTTTTCAGTGCTAAATGCTCTGACATTCAAATAATGCTGAATAACTATTTTGGACACATTGCAGCCATCTGGAGCATCAACTAACGCCGATGTTTCAATCACCTTTTTTATAAGTTTCTACTTGTCTCTTCGTGAGTTAATAAGTCATTTTTTACGTCTTTCGGGATCTTTTTGATATAAAAACAATCTATGGCCTTGTCTGCTATTGTTTGAGCAATTTGAGCTGCACATCCAACCGTTTTTGTGGCAAACGAAAGCATTTTCACCGTCAGTTGTATGCAGCATGAAAGCACGAGATCGCGTTGTTGGGAGCGAAAATAGCGGATGAGCACACCCCCTTTCATCTAGTTTCCCTATCTGCCCCGCTTACGTCACACGCGGTATTTCCGCCGCGGTTCCGCGTTAGTGGGAACCGGCCTTAAGAGTGATCGACGCGCTGCCGTCGATACATTGACAGCCCAAATGAACGAGGAATAATCCAGAAAGCTATCGAGAACAACTGTGCAACGCACATTGTTGTGTCTTGGCCTCCACAGCAGACGTCTGCTTCCAGCAACCATGTTGTGTTGCGTGCAAAAAAAAAAAAGTATAACTTTTATTTCCCGTTCGTAGTTAATTTTTTTTTCTAAATATAATATTAATATTTTTTACTTTTTAGTTGTTTAGTCCATTGTAATTGTTGCATTATGATTTGCCGTTTTATTCTTTCCTTCTTTTTTTTATTGGCTTCTTTTTAATTGTTACCTTCCAGTAGATTCATTATTACGATTTTCGTTCGTCACGAGTTTCC